>JAQIVF010000985.1:0-16450 GCA_034698365.1 Steganacarus magnus
GTGAGTGTGTGTGTGTTGCGATTGCATACAGTAGTATTGTGCCGGCATTTTGATTTGATCGAAGCATTACTAGGTATCAAGTTATGGCAAGTGAAGGCGATCTTAACGTCGATAGTATTATTTCACGCCTTTTAGAAGGTATTTAAACTCAACTCAATTTTGTTTTGATAGTAAATTGTTAAATGTCTGTTTAATCGAATTTAGTTCGCGGTTGTCGTCCCGGAAAAACAGTACAATTAGCTGAGGCCGAAGTCAGAGGGCTTTGTCTTAAATCCAGAGAAATTTTTCTCAGTCAACCGATACTTTTGGAACTCGAAGCTCCTCTTAAAATATGTGGTAAAATTGATTTATATATTTTGGTGGCATTTAATGAAATGCAGTGCAATACTACTGTTGAATGCATTTGATGTCTGTTTTGATGTCACTCAACACTTATCTAAACATTTATGCAAAAACTAATGCAGCTTTTATTGCTATTGTTTTATAATTGTTATTTTATAGAATTAGATGTTGATTTTTGCAAACTTGCAATGCATTTTAAATTTCAAACGTGAATTAATAATATATTTTAGGGATTTTATTCAAATTGATGTGTGATTTATCGCGAAAATCATTGCAAAACTTAACCTTTAGAACAGTTTAGAATTCAATACTCATTAACCATAAACCATTAACTCTATTCGAAGCATGTAATCGCGAATATGTTTGTCATCTTAATATTGTCAGCTCAATGTGATGTAGTCATGGTTGCGTTTATTTGCGTATTTTGTTTTATTGCATTATCAACTATTAATTTGGAATATTTTAGGATAACTTACCCTTTGATTCATTTAAATTTGCTTAAGTATGAACCTTTTCCTACAAATCATAATTTGCTTTATTCATTAGTTTATAAATAGTATTGAGACGAACGCGTGTTGTTTTTCTTAAACTGTCAAAACACATGTTAATCGCAATTTTTTTAAATAATCTTTCAAGTTTATGCAATGATAAACTTGTTAACTAAAATTAATATAATGTCAGTTTATTTTTGCATTATAATAATCTGCACTCCAAACATGAATATAAATTTATGAACAGTGAATCGTATGCCCAATTCTAATGAGCATAGCATTCACGCGCTTATCCCGAACAACAAGTGTTGATACTTAACTTATTTCCAATGCAAAGAGAGGGCGAAAAAACTGCTTATAAGCAACCTTGCAATTTGTAAAATTGTTGATAAAAAATTTCTAGAGATATTTTAGATTGAGATTGAGGTCAATTCTGTTCGCAGAAATTCGCCACTTTTCACAATATTTTCGAGCGTAGAGATAAAATTTATTTAGTTTTTGTATATTTTTGTTTACTTTTTTTGTTTTTAGTTGTGGCGCTGATAATGCAAATTAGAGTTGTCTCTAAATTTCATATTTTTTGCTGCAACTCGTACCGCAGAGTTAGAATTTCTAGTTCTATATATCTGCGCGCACAAACCAAACCGTGTGCCAAAAAAAACTAATGCCACCCGCATTTGCGGCCAAATTCTGTCTTATGATAATAGAGTTTTAAAAAGTTAAATCGTTGGTTTTTGTCAATATTATGCCAGATTGTGTCTAATTGTTATTTGCAACGATGAAAATTTTTAAGCACTTGTGGGAAAATTATGGGCTATTAAAAATCATTCTGGTTTAGCAGTGATTGCTAATATATATGTGGGGATATGACGAAATGTCGCGCATTGCGATTCTAGTATCATTTAACTCAATTTCTCTATAGCTTCCAATTTGAATCTCTAATGCAAATTATATTCAGGGAATAATGAATAACACACTGCTATTTTGTCTCAAATAATGAACGAAAATTAGTCATTTATTAAGCAAGAATTACTTGTAAGTCCTAATGTGCAGATGAGCTTACCATTTAAATCATTGCATTATTAATAAGTGATGTTTAAGTTAGTTTTCGCTGCATTCTTAATCTAATTTAATGTTTTTACTATTGTCTAGATCTAAGTTGTATATGTTTGAATGGGAATTCGGGTTAAATCTGATAAAAACTATGTTTAATTTAAATCATAAATGTGACGCAACACATATATATATAAGTGCAATGGCAATGTTATATATTTATATTTATTTAATAAAACCAAAAGTTGCATGCGATTAGTTTGCAAAAAGTGAAATTTATTATAGTAAAGGGAGTTTGCACTTGATTTTGCATTGTATTAAATTGAATTTTATAACCTCTTAGAACCTGATAGTTAGCAACGCTTGTGTTGCTGGTGTTATATAATTATTGCTTAACATAGATTAAAGTTGTAATTAATTTTTGCTATTATGCTAATAAGAAATTAGATATTGAATTGGTTGCAAATTTATTATTAGACATTTTGTTTGCAAAATAAAGGTGATATTCATGGTCAATATACTGATTTACTGCGATTGTTCGAATACGGTGGTTTCCCGCCAGAAGCAAATTACTTGTTTTTGGGTGATTATGTGGACCGCGGAAAACAATCACTTGAAACTATATGTTTACTGTTAGCGTATAAGATTAAATACCCAGAAAACTTTTTCCTATTAAGAGGGAATCACGAGTGTGCGAGTATTAACAGAATCTACGGGTTTTACGATGAATGTAAGTCAATACAGTCTAATACAGTCTAATACACTGCAACACTTAATATATAGCGATTCTCTAGTTATATAGAATCGCTATCCTTTAATGTGATGTTGTGTAACCTTAATGTTGTACGACAAACACAATAAATTACTTTTTTTGATTGATCTTTACTTTTGTGGATAACTAAGGCAAAAGACGGTATAACATAAAATTATGGAAAACATTTACCGATTGCTTCAACTGTTTACCAATCGCTGCTATTATTGACGAGAAAATATTCTGCTGTCATGGAGGTATGACTTGTAATATTGATAAATGATTGGCGTATTTTTATCTTTTAATTAAATGACATGTTTATAGGTCTATCACCAGACTTGCAATCTATGGAACAAATTCGGCGCATTATGCGTCCAACAGATGTTCCCGACACGGGATTACTGTGTGATTTATTGTGGTCCGATCCCGATAAGGACGTGCAGGGATGGGGAGAGAATGATCGCGGCGTTTCATTCACTTTTGGTGCTGACGTTGTCAGCAAATTTCTTAATAGACACGATTTAGACTTAATATGCAGAGCACATCAAGTGGTGGAAGATGGTTACGAGTTCTTTGCAAAAAGACAATTAGTGACATTATTTTCTGCGCCCAACTATTGCGGTGAATTCGATAATGCGGGCGGAATGATGTCTGTAGACGAAACGCTAATGTGCTCATTTCAAGTAAGTGCACATTTCCAGTCATTTAGAGTCATCGCCAGTCACTTTTTATTATCATATATTGTACTGTACTGTACTGTACTGTACATTGCATTGCGATCAGAACGCATCAATGCAACACTACATCTCACATCTCCAAACATTATATAGCATTAGCTTTAAGAATTTAATATCGATTTTGGCTCTGCTTCTCTCTCTCTCGAGATAAGGGCCTTGACCTCAATGCTAGACTAGTATACATTTTTATTTTTTGTGTTGCAGATACTAAAGCCATCAGAAAAGAAAGCAAAGTATCAATACGGCGGACTAAACTCTGGACGACCAGTAACCCCTCCACGCGGACCCGTTAAAAAGAAATAAAAATCTCATTGATATTAATTAACAAAAATTACATTGTTTTAGGATCAAATTATTCAATCAGTCGACTCTTCATCCCTTTCTCTAAGCGCACATATTCTCTGTGTGTTTGCGTTAATTATTATTATTATTATTATTATTTAATTAATTGATTATTTTAATGTATTAGGAAAACAAACTTTATTGCCATTTATATAAAAAATTAAACTTTAATTTTCTGTTTGTGTTTATCGTTAACTAAAAAAATTCCATTCTAATACAACATAATTAGATATTATTGTGCTGTAAACTGGAATTAGTTTATTAATAATAACATAACAACTCAACAATTTTTTTTCAAAATCAATGGTACATTTATCACACATTTTTATTAGAATATTGCGCTGACGATAGTATTGAGTGCTACCGTTTAAATGCCAATTCATTATTTAAATAAAGCAGTATAATATAAAACTAGTAGGTCTTCGCATAGAATTTTGTGTAGCACTCAATACAGTCGAAGCTCTAACAGTATATTCGATATAATAAATAAAACATAAGCTTATACTTACACTTTATAGCTTATACGCTAAATCAAATCAATTTGTGTAATAATAAAAAACGCACCAAAAAACGTGTTAGAAATTCATAAAAACAAGATTTTTTTCGTACTATGTTTGCTTATATATAATTTTTTGTTGTCCATAAAAAAATCATAATTTATTCATCGTTTCATTTATATAATAACAAAACATTAGTTTATTGAGTGTTGTTGGACACAATCAACACATCCGACAATATTCATAATAATTATTCCATTTTCTTGTCTATACTATTGATATATTATTTCTCTTATTTTTTCTTATTTTTTTAAATGAAGAATAAGAAAAGTAGTAAATTATTTGTTTAACATTTATTTGTAATTACACTGTACTGTTAGGTTTAAGTGGAATAATAACCATAAACTTATGAATACGAGCGACAACTAAACTATTGTGTAAAACTGTTTTGATAATGTAAAAAGAAATATACAAAACTATCTCACTTTATTTTAATGGCATGAAACATCGATACAAAGTATTCTAGAGAAAATAATAATAAAAATTACATTATTTTTATTGAATTTTATAGTTATTTAATTTTATTCGTAATTTGATTTTGTCGTTAAGACAAAGCGTACAGTAAGTAAAATAATAATAATTATTCATCGTTTTCGCCTTAAGATAATATATTTCAAAGTAATATAAACAAGAGGGTAACACATGACATATTGATTACGGGTTGTCGACATCAATCATATTATGTCATTTTTAATGCGGATATCAATGCAATAAAACGGATATCTTTAACAATGTATAACTATATTTTGATACAAAGAGCATGAAAAGTTATGAATAGTGGACTTTCCTTGCTTTCAACTTCTTTCTACAACATATACAATATAAGCTTAGAACTTGGGTATATGTTAATAAAAATTTATAAATTTAATGGAAAAAATCCGATTTATTTGGAATAATCCTTTGTATACTATTTCATAGATTTTGGGAACGGTGTGATCAGTGATCATCGCAATTAAATGAAAATCTATTGGATTGAGTGAAAGTTGAATAAAATCATTACATTTATTATTAAAAGTAGCAAAAAATGGCATTTATAAACATCATAGAATGGCTCCATATTAATTTCATGCAATAATTGCTATATGCTTCTAATTAATGAAATTAATAAATTGTAATCATTTTGAGTCATTAATTTTAGATTTTTGAAAATTTTTAAGTTACGATATTTCTTAATTATCGCCTATTCTAAGGTTTTGCAGTTTGCACACACAGTATCCTCTTTATCCCTAGGATAACATTTCTATTCATATTGATTTTTTTTGGAAATCCGTTAAATTAGTTAACGGTTGCGTTGGCTGAATGTGGGACTGTTTACCCTAACCTTTGGCGCACCGCACTGTCCATTATAAACGACTAATTTGTTTTTCTCTAAAAATTAAACAAAATTTTATATTCGACGAGTTTTTTCCCTGTATAGAAATTTTCAAAAATTATAAAATTGAGTTAATCTACTGAATTAATTTTGTTTTTTAGAAATTTATTATTGTTTGATAACTAATTCTTGTTAATAAAAACAACTTGAGTTTAGCCGAATAATTGTGCCAAAATCATATAAATTTTATAGCAAATCCTTAGCACAATACACGCTCTGAAATAGCTTTAAATGTTCGGTTATGGTTAGATGCATAAAAAAGAAATCGCTATATAATTTATAGTATAGTTTTGAATGTATTTTCGGTTTGTGAAGTGAAACGTAATTTGAAGACATTATTAAATTACAGTTGAATTATAAATACCAGTGTTTTTCTCGATTATTATAATTTATATTTATTTGTTTGTTGTGATGGCAGATAAAGTATGCGTTTTTATATACATTGTATCCGTATTTTATTATAAGTTACTAATACTTAATTGTTTTGTTTTGACTATCGATAGCCAAAAGTATTTGTTGGTCGACTTCCAGAGGGATGTACCGCTAAAGATCTCGAAGATTTATTTCGCACTTACGGCGAAGTAATACAATGCGATGTCATTGGAAAATATGGTTTTGTTGTGAGTTTACATTTGATTAAATAAAAACGTTTTGTTTAATTGAAACGTGTATACAATATCAACAATATATGAATATATGTGTATATGCTATATACAGCACATGACCAAACGAGAAGAAGCGGACGAAGCGATTAAAAAGTTAAATAATTATAATTTTATGGGCTCTCAACTCACTGTTCAGGTGACTATTTTATATTGTATATGATATATATTTCGAACTAACGATTAATCAATAATTTTGTATATATACTATAGTTTTCAACGAGTAAAAAGAAAGAACCATCTGGTAATGAATGATTTATTATTTGGCAATCATTTTATAGCAGAAAATGTGATGTTATTTAAATTAAATATTAGGAAAGACAAAAAAGTCAGTGAATAATCGAAATAAACGCCCATTACCTCCACATCGTAACAACTCGTACCCATCATCACGTGGTCCGATGTACGGACCGCCGCCATCCGCCCCTCCATCGCGGTCTTATGGTGGCGATTATTTTCACGATAGTTATCCATACGACACTTATGGTTATCGCGAAAGCGAACCATTCTATAGCGGAGGTGGCGGTGATGTGAGACCGCCGTACGACCCAATGTATGGCAGACGGCATTTGCCTCAAAATCCTGATTATCAAAGAGGTCCTCCCTTACCACCGCGAGATTTTTATGATCACGGAGATTCACAATATTCTAGACCATTGCCATATGATATTAATCGACCGATAGCTCCTCCAGAACAACGGTACAAAAATTAGACATACTATTTATAATAGTTATCGATAAGTTTAATTGCAGCAACAATTATGGCGGTCCCGTGCGAACCAATTATGGTAATGGTTATGGCACTCCTATGGCTTATCCCAACCGGTAAGCTTTTTTTGTTATCATTTCTGTTTAATTTTTCTTATCGATTAAAAGTAAACTCGTTTTATGAATTGAGTGAAGTTTTTTTAATTAATTGTAATATACTGTATATCCTCTTTAAACTGATTTACTCTTCTACAGCGGTCCTGCGGGACATAGACCTCCTCCGCCACCCACTGCTCGGTGGCAGCCGTACTAAAAGAAGATTTAATTAAATACGAATTAAATAAAAACCAGTACAAGATAGAAACCATCACTTTTGAACTCAAAACCATTTCGTTTTTCGGATCCCCTTTTTAAGTAAATCGTATAACCATTTAAATTATCTATATATCAATTTATCTGTAGTATCTGTATAAATAAGTTGATTGATCTTATTTCGTATATAAAACATATATATTTATATGCTATATGCTATATAGTTCTTATATAAATTATAGTTCTAACTTAAAAAAACGTATAATTATAATGACGTATAATTTTAAATCATTTTTAAATTTTTATCTCTTATGAAATGTAAGGTTTATGCAAATCGATAAAAATATATATAACTTATATACTACGAACGACTATCATCTAGATTTAAACGAAACATTGATTTTATAATAATAAATTAAATAAACGAAACTCTTTTTGTCTCATTTTTGCTTGAGATTTGTAATAATAATAATAATAATATGCTCTATTTTAAAAGAAATTAGTTTGCAAACTCTAACAAAGATTTTAAATAAAATAAATACCATTTCCTATTTATACGAAATTTTGTTCTTATTTTCGAATTTAGTGTAACAATTTATTTAACACTAAGTTATCACTTTTTAAAAAAATAGTAATTTAAAATAAATTCGAAAAAAATATCGTTTACCTGTTAAAAGTTTGTATGTAGAATATAATCTTATACAGTATATATTATATTTATATTATGGAATTGTAAAGTCTAAAGGATTGAGAATCGAATGATAACTATTAGAATCACGTAAGTTAGAGAGAATTTATAATTTAAAACTGCAATTTTGCGCATTTTTATAGATTCAATTAAAATATATGCACAATTAAAAATTTTCAGGTCATAACTTATTAAAATTTATTAAAGTTTTATGTATATTATAACATCATTGCAATCTATTATTATTAGTATTTGATTTGGGCTTAAATGTAGCTTTGGAAAAATAAGCTGAGATATAAAGAGATTATAACACAATTTTATTAGTATGTGTTTCATGGTTATGTTAAAAAAATATTACAATTTGTTTGGAATTGTTTAAAAAAATGAAAAATTTATTTACGGAAAATTTCTATAAACACACGCATTTAACATTTAAAAGTCAACACACATTGCCGTATCTAATTGTTAATCTCTCCAGCGTCGTTGCTAAGCAGCGTTTCTAAGGAGGATTCACTAGAGTTCTTAAATAGGTGCCGTGGGAAACGATAAGGATTAGGATTAATTAATTAATCAATTCTAAAATTAGGATTAATGTTAAAACAAGCGGTTTGCAAAGCGTGGGAATAACATGGAAATTTGCTGGATCGGAGGGATTCCCGCAAATTCTCGCTAATTGTATTAATCCCGAATAACTAGTATATTTTAATAACTCAAGTTCACTAAGTATTCATTACTCCACAAATTTTCGACAAAGTCATGAAATATTTTTTATTTAAAATAATTACTGTTGTATCATTGCAGGCATCTTCCAAGATGCAAATATTAATATTTACGTGTATAAAGAAAAGAACTTTAATAATATTTTATACTTTTTAACTGTGAAATTTGTGTTTTAAGACACAATTTTGCGGGAATTATGGGCAGTAAACGCATTTTTACCTCAACGGGAAGGGAACCACTGGAAATGATAATTTTACTTGCGGGACGGAATGGGAACGTAAATATAAACATTTTGGAGCTCTAGCATACTCTGTTGTGCTTATGTTTTCACTTAAAGTGGTTGCTAAGGAAGTGTCAGTGTTATACTGTTTGTCTCGGTAAAGCTCGCTGCTATGGCCAGCGCCGCTCAGGCGTCCATCTTCGTTGCTATGTACTCCGGCGACCATTTAGAATGGTATGCACTCTTTCGCAAAGGCGGCTGTCTTGGCTGCTATGCGCTCCGTTGTTAGGGTAGCCATCACGGTGTCTATATGTAGCTTCTAATGTAGCACTCTTAGTCAGCTTAGATCGAAATAAGATCGAAAAATTCAAAATATCTCATTTTTGAGAATTGTTTTATTTAATTTTCCCAATAACTCATATTCATAATGTTTTCAGCTAAAATTGACTCACTCTCTGAGATCACTTATTCCTTTCTATCAATAAACCTTATTCTCATATTTTATATTTCTCCGATTGCAGTGAAAGGTGATGTACAGTTATTAATGTCGATAGAGGCTGAGAAATTAGATCAAAATCATATTAGAAATCAATCTTTGGATTTAGATAATTCTAATAAAAGTAGATTCGTCCATAATGTTCCGCAAATGGAACAGGTATGCAACAAATATTATAAGAAAAACTGAGTTAAGTTAAATTAAAATCTGGTGTCAAAATAGCCAAAAAGCCAATCGGGATTTGATGGGATTGGCGATGACCTTATATTTTCTGGCGAAGGATCTGGTTGTTGGGAAGACGAAGTAATCTTTTAAAACATTCATTTGAATTGAATAATTAATTAATGCATATTTTAATTGAAAGGATGAGTGCAATAACAATGGTGCAGAGGGAGGATCAGGCGATGACTTGATTACACCAGTATACATATCGAGCTCAAAACCAATAACAGAAATGCCCGCACATTTTCGAACATCAACCGCAACACACATCGATTCGCAGCAGAAAATATGTGATGACGAGGAGGAAGACTGTTTAGACGGTTCGGGCTCAGGAGAAACGTTCTCATCATCAACGAGTAGCAATAAAGTTCACGTTCATCATCGTTACACCACTCGATCTCCGCGGCCGACATGGACGCCACCATCACTCCCAACCGTATCACCACTGCCAACATGGACTTATCATCCAATGACTGATTATGATATGGTATATCATACCCAACGTCCAGTATCGACATCGCCTTCCAAGTCAGAGGCACCGACTTATGAAATAAGTGGAACGACGCGCAATCCAACTGCCAGACCACCGCATGCACCGCATGTGCCACTAACCACTCCAACGATACGTCATGTACCGGTAAGTTATATAACAATATCACTCTTTACATCATAAGCAACACATATACGGTACGCATTTATTTTCAATAGAATCCGAATGCGGGAGAAACACCTAAAGTAGCAACAAAAGAGGATGAAAGTGGTCCACGAGTGCCAAAAAATAGTAACGATCGAACGGCTATGATTATTGGCGTGATTGCTATCGGTTTAATTGTTGTTGTGATAATAGCGCCTATTGTGTTGTTTATAAAAGTAAAATACAAAACTGGTGGCGCTTATAAAGTGGATGAAACGAAAAACTTTCAGTTCGCTCCAGTTTCAGGTACGCCACCAATGCTCGCATCAGGAATGCAGCAACAAACTCATCTATTAAATGGCGCTTCAAGAACTTCGCCAACGGATCACCACAAGCCGTTACTTAAAATGCCCAAAAAGAAAGATTTGAAAGAATGGTATGTGTGATCAATTCATCATTAATTCTAGCAATTTTTAGTGAGATTAATAGTGCGTCACCACTTGTTTCATAACTAATTAGTGATAAATTATTATAAAGGTAGCATTCATTCTTAAATATCAGTATTATTTATTTATTATGGAATTTTGTATTCAAACGTTCATTCAATTGATTTACAATTTTTGATCAAACATGTTATACCTGTAAGCATAAAACAAATTTATTCTTTAAGTTTTTTAGGTTTTAATGTAAATACACTGTAAAATAAACACTTAAGTAAATTAGAAGTTAATTGTAATTACTCTCCAAAACAAGCTTAGCTGTCAATTTTTTGACTACAGTGTCCCAGAGGCTATTACTTTCCAAAATTTAGATAATTCCAAACTCATGGACATCTTTTTGTGATAGGATTGTCTCACTTCCCAACTCTAAGTTATGGGACACCCTTTGTTTTGGCCCAATTAACTCAATAGTTATTGTGTTCAGTCACTTTGACTACACTAGCTGTAAATTAAAGATGCTAATGGCTTAAATTTTCCCAACCAAACCGAACCACTATATATTTTTATACATTTAATTTCACATAAGCTTATTAATAATTACTGTACTCAGTTTTGTTGTCAAAGCCATTTTACTAAATTTTATTAAAAAAAATAGGTTAAATCAGTATTTTCAATGCAAGTTTAAAACTCGAAAATTATTTGAGAACATTTGAAACGTAAGCACATTATTGGTAATATAAGCTATAATTTAAACAATTAGCATCTTTACTGTATATACATATTGTAATTTATATTTGGCTATAATTAATGTGTAAGCATCTAATATTGTACACATTATGAATAGCGTGACACAGGAATCGATTATAAAGTTTCGAATCGATTCGAATTATTGTTAAAATTATTTATTTCTAGAATTTGTAATATAATTTGTAATTATATAATTTATTGTGAAGAGTTTTATTGCATTTTCACTCATGATTCTTGAGCCAAGAATAAAAAATGGTTTTTAACTCGTTTTACTAATTTTTACTTTAACTCGTTTTATTGATTTTTTAAATTTTCTAAAATAAAGTTGACTTATTTATTTATCGGAGACAATCATTGTATCAGTAAATTATTTTAGAAATTAATAATATTTTACACGTACAAAATTCACATTCATTTGTTATTATCTTAAAAATGAGTTAGAATTACAAACAGTACAACTGTAACATACATTCCCATTACTTATATACGGTTATATAAAATCATTCTGTTTTGTACGTTTTTTTCTCTTTATATCAGTTATATTTGTTTTTGTAAAATTAATTAATTTTCTAATACAAATACAATTAAATTTAATTTATTTTAAATTCTCATAATTCTACTTTTATCGGTAAATAAATATACTCAAGTAATAATAACAGCAGAAGTTATTAAAAAATACTTGATTAGCGATTAAATTTGTTTGGTGTGATTTATGTGACGTTGTATGTGATATGTCAGTATTATTGATTAACGTTAAACAATTAAAGTGGAGATAACTCTTTAATCAGATTTTTTTAAAAAGAAAATAAGAGCGCGAAAAAATATTAATAAATATTACAAAATTTTTAAAGTTATATAATCAATAGTAGCATTTATTCCAAATCAAAATAGCTCTATAAATTGCCCTAAAAAATGAATTAAAATAGCATTTATTAATAAGCTTATAAAAAGGCTCGCAATCATCGATATCGGCACTCAACCAAATTGTAAACGAAATGATCGCAAGTATTCGTATGAAAAGGTGAAAGATATTGCTGGTAAAACTTTTTAATAATTAAGGATAAACTTAATTGATAAATTAATTTATTAAATTTTCGAAATACAATTATAATCAGTAAAAAGTTTTAAATTATTATCAAATGATAGGTGCAATTGTCAAAAAATTTCCTAAAGATAATATATATGACAATATTTGTATAGATGCGTAACATTTGTCTCAATTTTAATATAATTTCTGTGAAAATGGCTCAAAAATAAAATCGGAGTCAATTGTAAATAACGTATTATACATATACAAGTCATGTTTTCTATATAATAAAATAAGTTACTCTAAAAACCCTACCAAATAGTTTCTCGTTTCTAATAGTAAGTTAAAATGTCTTTAAAATATAATTTACACTTTTTCAATGAACAATAAAGGCATCTCTTAATGAAATACAATTATTATTGTGAGATGCTATGAATTGGCGAAGAGCTGCCATTAGTAAGTTATATATCGTTAAATGGAATGATAAATTTAGAACAAACATAACGAAAAGATTGTTAATATTAATGTTAATATAAATGAGAGCTTAATAATGCGGTTCAACAGCGCTATCACACAATTAACTCATTGCGCACACATTAAATCGCAACATTTTTCCATTTGTTCGAAATCTTCGCAATCGTTTTTTACATTAATTTCATCTGAATAATTACTAATAAGGTTGAGTTGATGTTTACATCTGTACTTCAAATGCGGTTACTGGAGCTGTCGGTTGAGTGAATGGATTGGTGCTTCTCTTATGCTGATGACGACTCGCCAAAGCAGCCCATTCAGCATCAAAAGGGTCGTGATTTGGTTGATGCGGCACTTGAACTGTATGCGCATTTTGATATGCGTTTCCATTTCTCCAAATATTAGTGGTTATGGTTTGCGGCTCATTATTCCAACTAAACGTTGTCGACGCCTTAGACTCAGTAAAAGCATCCGATGATCCTAATGACTGACTTCTAAGCTGAGAAAGATTAGGGCTATTATGTCGTGGAGCAGCAACTGGAATGGCTTTTGCATTGGCAACTGTACTATTTAGCGGTGTTTTAATATTGTTTGAGGTTAATGTTTGATTATGGTTATTAGTTCTAGCATTTTCATTGAGCCAGCTTTCCGAATATGTATTATTACTATTTTGTTTAACAGGACTCCACTTATCTATAAACAACAAGTTGTTAATCAATTACAGTATTAAACCATTATATCTAATAAATAAGCATTATTTAGGATTATTGAGCACAAACATACTTAGTTTTGGAGTTACTTTTATACTAGACGTTGAAGAAGCTGCCACTTTTGATACCGATAGGAATGGATCGTCATCTTTGTTTGTTAAAATATTAAGGCCTTTTGACACTTCTTGACACATTGCACTTATTGAATCTGATGGCTCGTTAGGCGATGCTTCCGGTATTGGTGTTACTGACAATACAAATGTATTTCAAATATTAGAAAAATAAATTGTTAACAATTAGTGATAAAAATTACCTGTTCCTCCATTAGCCTTATAGTTAGTGGACAAATCAATGGAATGTGCGCGTTGTCGATCCAAATTAGATGGTAATTCATTTAACTTAAGCGATAATTGTCGTTTAAACGGTGAAGATTTGTCGAGAAGGCCTCCCCGTAAAGAGCCCTGTCTTTGCAATAAATTCGGTGTTGCGTGAGGTCTCTCGACTGCAAACGGATTGTGGACTTGTTTAACTGGTGGAGGATCTATAACGTGAAGATTACAATTTAAAACAAGTTCAAACTATATATAAATATGAATGAATGACCAGCTGGTTTGGCCACTTGTGGATCTTGCATGCGTTCGGTTAGCGATGACTGCCTGAATGAACCAGTTCTAGTAAATGAGGACGTCTTCGAATCAAAACTCAAAGTAACAGATTCTTTATCACGTTTCTGCTTCTTCTCTAAACAAACAGCGAAAGCACATCCCACCGCATGACTCAATCTCTCTCCAGAATCTTTACTGGCATTAAATCCGTGGCACATCCATCTTCTAGTAGTGCCATCACGGCATATGTAAGAGAATCCACGTTCATGGTTACGATCGGGAGCACAAAACGAAACTTTTTCTATTGTTTGATCCACAATCAAACCCTATAACAAAATATTAGTAAAATTTATAATATTAATACATAATTACAGGAATTTTTAATATTAAAATTTTTTTTAACATGAAAATTAAACAAAAGCAAAACAATTGTTTACAATGAATTGTCTTTCCTGAAAGGTTTAAAATTCTGCATACAATAAACTAATTAAAATTTTTTAAAGATTATTTGTGCTCAACTAAATAAAAATAAAAAAGCTATAAAAATAAATTTATTTTAATGTTATTATATGGACATAACAAATAAATTATATGGTCACTCCTTTTTATGAAATTCAACGTATAAACGTCAAAACTAAGCAATTATCTTTAAAATCTTTATGTGAACCATTTTATAATTTAAAATTTTAATTTTCTGAAGATAATGTCTTAAAATTGCGAACCATATATAGAAATCACACATACTTTAGTTTCGTCGTCAACAACTCTTAAACCATCACCGGTAACGAAAAGCGTGCCCTTAATAGGTCTTCGTCTCGAGCTCTATCATCAACAATCAAACAGAATAATGTCAATAAAATGGCAGAAATAATCAATAGTGAAATAACATACGCGCAACACTTTAAGAGCTTCCTCGCAGATATGCATTCCTCTGGACTCGAACACCTCAACACATCCCAAATACTTGACGGGAAACACACATGTGGCTGCTCTCACCGCTGCCTCGTCTGCTTGCCATTGATGTGGTTTACTGCTCTCTGGCACGTGATCTTTCTTACGACGAAAGCTTTCGCGTAAACTTCTTCTCAGACGATCCATAACTATTCAATATATATTTGCCACAAATAATTTAATTATTCAAAACTTCAGAAATTTAACTCACATTCACGATAAATAATAAAATTATTTGTAATGTATTTAGTTTTTTGGTATATTATTTAAATGAATGAAGCGATTAGCTATGTTTGATCAGTGAATAATAACATTTGTATTAAATTTGGAGTGAAAAGTGTCACAACAAAACAACATATAGTGATATATAATATTATAGTTATAATCTAACATTAATTGTCGCCATGTTTTACTGTTGACTCAACGCAGTAGACTCGAGAGAAGTGAACGTCCCATTCAATGGTATGAGCCAATGGTTAACGCATACTACCATTACATAAACTATACTTTACTTTTATTCATTCATTAAGTTAAAGGAAAACAGCTGAGAGAATAGGGGAAAACGATACGTAATACACATTAACCAATATTACTTGTGTTATCTTATCTAGTCATTAATGTGTACTAATATTGTATAATTTTAAATAAAGTAAGTTTCAATTAAGGTATGGGTTGCGTGTAATGTTGTATTCATTTCGTTATCTAAAAATACCGGCGTTTCTATGGAGAACTAAATTATTTTTATAAGCATGTTTAAAATACCTAAACATTGTTTACCAAATACTGTTTGTCAGTTTTTAGTCATGTTATCGTGATTGAGGAACGGTAGTTGTTTGCCTCTACCAAAGTTAAAATGTGTGATCATAGAAACATTTTTTTGTTAAGTTTCTAGGAGTTTACGGATTTTCAATACTATTTTCAAGATAAACAGTACAGTATGAGTTTTTAATCAAATTCTTAAAACTTTTTGTTTAATAGGAAAGAAATATTTTCTAAAACAAGACTGAAACATAAGAGTTCACTAATTATTTAAATATTAAGTTCAAGCTGTGTATTTGATTCTAAACGAGTGAAGCACCCATTGATGTGTTGGCCATATTTTTTCGGAAACACTTCCATTCGATAGAGCATATCAATAAACCTCTATTTTTTATGTGATCTATCGAATGGAAGCGGTCACGAGTAAAGCTGG
>JAQIVF010000986.1:0-16446 GCA_034698365.1 Steganacarus magnus
ACTAAATAGAGTTGAACTTTCTACAGTTTGAAAATGTTCAACAATTCAAACTAACTAATAAATTTTATTAGTATTTCGATTTGGTTTATGTATGCTCTCTAAAAGAATCACTTTCTTGCAAATACTATAAAGTTTTTTTTGATTGGCGTTGACGGTCATATTTTTAAATTTAAAATCAATATTCATATAACATAAAGATACGGTATTATATTTCTTATTTATTTGCCATAATCTTTTAAATGGGAATAAAACTACTGAATGAATAACATTATTTCACAATTACTCATTTGTTGGTTGGTGTCTTTGCGAATGAGAATCATATCAGTAGAGTTTAATTAATTTTTAAGAGTTTCAAATAAAATTTAAATCAGGGTATGCTTTGTAAAAGCTAACCAAATCCGTCGGCTGATACTAAAACTAGAACCGCTTAATCATTGAATCTTTAGTCAATTCGCTGAAAAAATTATTATTATTATTAGAACATAATTGGTTGTAAATAATAACAACGATCTATAATAGCAAATAATTAATAAAAAGTAATTACATAAAAATAAAACAATTCACAACTATAATCTTTTGGGAAAGAAAAAAATGACAATAATTATTAGTTATATTGAATTTGGGGCATTTATTACTCACATACAGATTATGATAATCAATCACTAAAAAATCATAATATAAAAAACTTTTTCAATTATAAATACATATTGACAAAACACCAGCTTATTTTGTGATTTGATCAGCGTTTTAACATAATCCCAAAACATTTCACGAAAAACACAAACTAAAGTTTAAAATTATTAAACTGAAAATGAAAACTTAAAAGTATTTAAACGAGTTTTTATAGCCTTTTTTCTTACATTTATTTGTTTTCACTATATTTACAAATAGTTTCGAATCTTAAGCGAAATAACTATAATTTCGCTTTGCATTCTATTTTTTTCGGTCTTATAATTTTTTTAGTTAAACCAAAAAATTTGTCAAAATAATTTTTAGACTCCCATGTACAGGAATTTCGTCCGGCGTGACAGGTTTTCACGTTGAATAAAGTAATATTGCTTTTAATTAATATGCAAATCGAATTTAACTGTAAATAAAACTAATTTAGAGTAGATATAACTCTGAAAAGTTGGTAAATATATTTTATTTTATTAAATTAAATATGCAAACGTGCCACAGTTTATTTTGGCCCACACGGTAGGGTCGGGTCTTGGATTCAATCTATCGGTCTGCAGTCAGGCCTAATTTTTTTGACAACTTTGACGTCTAACAACGAAATAATTAGTTAATATTTTAACTTTTATAATAATGGTTTATTTCGATTAAACTATTCTAAACAGAGCTCAAATATACTATTATATTTGATAATTTTTCGAAATAAAGTAATAAATTTTATATATTTTTTTCTTACATATTTTTTGCTCATTTCCAATCGTTATCCAAACAAAAGTAAGAAACTTTTTTAATATGATAAAAAATAAATTTATTGCTTAGAGTTGTTGTTTTGAATTTCCGGTTTACATTAAGATAATTTTTTACTTTATTGCTACCATTAAGTTTTCTAATATCTCAAGAATTTAAACAGCTATATAGGCTTATAACTACTCAGTATTAATTCTTTTTTTATTTAATAAATAAAAACATACGTTAATTAAAAATAGGCCAAATAATGATATGTTTATGACATAAATAATTTGTAAAAATAATTAAACCATATAACATTAAAATTATAAATAAAATATTAAAATAATTAGTTTTATTTTCAACGTAAATATTTATGATTGATTATCATAGTGCATATATGTAATTTTTGAGTATGCTTATTGTTTTTGTTAACCCCTTTCACGCCAGAATATAATTTATACTAATTGAGTTATTTTTTTAAAAAAATTTTATGAAATTAAGAGAAATACATATCATAAACATTTTTTTGATCATTCATCCTGTGAGCATACTTTATATTTAACAATCGCCTCATTTCTGAAATTCCCAATAACCAATTATTAGGTTTTTATAGAAGTTGTCTATCTTAACCGGACGTGTGAGTGTGTGAAAAATTTTGACTCTGCTGGATACGTAAATTAGTGATTAGAATAAATTAGTGAAATTGTTAATGTGGTGATAAAGTTAGTAAATAAAGTTTAGTCAGTAATTAAACCACACTGCATAAAAACTAAAACTATTAGACGTTTGCTAAAATTGATTTTATTATCCTAAACTGTTAAATGTGGAAACATCAACTCTTCATTTCTACAAATATTCTCAAGTTATCTCTAAATCAATCAATCAAAACTCAGATTAAATTGTATCACAACTTTCAACCAATGTTTGTCAAATACTTTTTTTTATTTCTGCGCGGAATTTAAGCTTTGAAAGAAATCAGGATCAGAGATAATTGAAAAAAATTTCGTACAGAAATATCTTTAATATCTAACTAAGTCATGTCAATTAATTTTTTTGCTGTTATTTTTTCTCAAAAATAAAACAAAACAAACAAAACAGCCAATGAATTACGCAAACATTTGTAAACTTATCGCTTTCTAAGCATCAGTTTCCGTAACGGCTGACATATGACCAGAAAAACAGTTTATATGACATCTGAGCTTCCGTTTGGAATTTTTTTGTTTTATTCGGGAAAAATCAATCTAAAATTCACGACATAAGTGAAAGCTAATTATGAGGAGATATTAGCGTTTTTCAAAAGTTTTGATAATTAAAGTCCTAATGAGTTCATTTCGGTATTTCCTTAATAAATTTTTATCACTCCAGAAAACCTTTATATAAATAAAGTTTTATGGTTGCAAAAATTATTAGTACTTCTAGACTTATTTTCAACTATTAAATCAAAAATTTTGACTTAAATTCTCCGAATAAAGTAATTGAGTAAAAAGTTTATACCACGTTCTTAGCTTCTCTATATATTTTATACTTCGAAAGTGTGTTTCGCATACCGGATTTAAACTAATTTCAATTGTCTACACTTTCAAGTGAATCAAAATGCAACTTTTAACAACAGTTATGTTTAGCGCTGCGCTTCTGTTCTTATTGTCGATTGATGGCTGTTCGAGTGTTGATCTTGATTTTGACGATCATATACCGCATATTGATACCAGCAGCTCTCCATTCGACAACATTCCCAACGCGTTACTGAATTTAGTGGAAAGTTTATCCCTCGTGTAAGTCATTTTTTTTGCTTTTAATTAAATAGTGTGTAGTCTCTATTCAGAGATACTTCCAGTTTTTGTAACTTATTTTAAAAGAAATATTTTGAACCCCAATTGTATTTAAGAGAAAAATGTTTTAAATAATTTTGAAAATTCTTTTTAGGCGAATTAAGCTTCAATTGCCAGTATTGAATGCCGATGGGTTTCGAGCAATCAACAGATTTGTTCCGATACACAAAAGCAGCAAACGTTATGAAGAACACCACTAAAATTGTGATTAAGGCTATGCCTTATTAGAGCGAGAAGTTCGAGGCTTCTGCCACTACTCGTGTGCACATTTGAGATGCGATTGGCGTCTGAGATGCGCCACTGTTTTGCCAATTTATATTTACGATGCAATAATTTGAGTCAATTTGTTTGTTTTCATTTTTTTTGTTTGTTTCATTATATACTTTTATTATTTATAAACCCTTATAAATTTTAAATTAAAATATTTATGCCAAATTTTTTATTTAAAATTAAGAAATGTTTGTTAATAAAATTTTTAACAACTAAAAAAATATTCATTTTACTATAATAGCATTATTTAAAATTTGAAATTGACATTACAGTATATGATTGAGACGTGTTGCTCCTCTATTTTTAGAAACAGTTAATTATACATTAATGATTTATTTTATTTGAAGTGAAAAACAAAACATCAGTAAAGAATCGCCAAATAATAAGAACTATACTCAATGAAATCGGGCGCAAGAGATGGTTTATCTTACGATCGCGATATCTAGCTTTACTGGAAGGTATTCAAAATTAAACGCATCATTTCACATCGAATTAATATTTTTTTATTAAGTTCAAACACTTATAAAATAATTTTTAATTTTATTAGTATTCCAAACATTTTTATTCGTAACATACAGAAAAAAAATTTCATTTAAGCTTTTGATATTGAATCAAAGTAGTCGCTACGAAATAAAAATATTAATATTAAGTATTAAACAGGAAATAACATTCATTTAGAGCTAAATTTGAATAAGTTATAATAATTATATATTTCTAATAAAAGATTTTAATGAAAAAAATCGGTTTTTAGAATCAATTTCTATAATAAGAATTCTGACTAACAAGTTAGTATGACTGATAGACAAACAAGTCAAATCGAATAGAGCTCAACTCTTTCAAATGAGCTACAGTATAAAGTGAATAAATTTGTGTGAACAAACAAATTATGACTAAAAATGATCGCATAAAATCTATTAAATAGTATAAATCTGTGCATTAACTAATAATGATTATTTTTGAGTTTTGTGTCAAAATTTTTAGTAAGAAAAAGTAAAATAAATAATTTTTAAAATTTTTTAGACCATTTTGATTTGATTTTATTTACTTTTAAAAGCAAAAAATATTTACATATTGAACTCAAATGTCACAAATTTATCTGAAAACAATTAATAACTAAAATAATGACGGAATGTCGAACGCTGACCACGTATCACTTGGTGTGTTCGAATGATCTGCAATGCATAGAAATAAATCAATCAAAAAGTCTAGTAAATATAATATATCTTTGCAATCACTATACAAATGACTGACACACACACACACATGCCTTTTTTCTCGGCTGCCTTCGAAACTAATTTCTTGAATTTGGCAAATCTAATAGGCGTTCGCGCATTGAATTTCATTGCCTTGAATCCGCGTTTGTTGTCTTCGGGCAGCGATAGCAGTGATAACAATTTGTTTGTTTTATTGTGAACCTGTTTGTTAATCTTGTTTTGCTCGTCGGTTTGCAAGCAATTTGTTTCGTTACTGTTTTTATTTTGCCCCGAAATCTGATTTCTGACGAACTTTTTAATCTGCTTTTGCAACAAATCATGAAACTTTGTCTTAATCTGTTTAAGAATACTCGTCTCATTACTATTCGGATATTCCGACTCATTTTCGCTTGGATTCTGCGTACGATTTGAATTAAACTCACTATCAATTCGTGTTTGATTACTGTTATCTTCTCTCTCTTTCGATGTGTTTGTTTTGTCGCCAACTATTGATTCATTTTTATGAGGTTCGGTTTCACTAAACTTCGTTGAATTATTATCTAAATCTGTTGTTTGGTTTAATGACGAAATATTACATTGTTTCAGGTTTGCAGTCGCAGAATCGTATTCGAGGAGAGTTGCGTTGCTGCCTGATTCCTTTGATTTAGAAATATTATGAGACACATCTGAGGCATTTAATATATCCCTCACTAATGTTTCATTCATTGATTTTGATGATAAGCTTTGGACTTGCGTTTCGTTGTGAGTCATTAAACGTTGCAAAGAGTTATTTAATTCTGCTTTTGTTATTGTAACGACTGGCGAAACAGTGGTTATGTTTAATTCTATATTTGTTGTATTTTCAGTGATTTGTATGGAGTTATTATTGGTTTTAATCGTTTCATTTCTATGCGTTATGATAGTACTAAACTTCGATGAATTATTATTACCCAAATCTGTTGTTTGGTTTAATAACGAAGCATTACATTGTTTGAGGTTCGCAGTCAATCTCGAATCATATTCGATGAGAGTTGCGTTTCCGACTAATTCCTCTGGTTTTGAGATATTATGAGACACATCTGAGGCATTTAATATATCCCTCACTAATGTTTCATTCAAAGATTTTAGTGATAAGCTTTGGAGTTGCGTTTCGTTATGAGGTATTAAACATTGCAAAGAGTTATTTAATTCTGCTGTTGTTGTAATGACTGGCGAAACAGTGGTTATGTTTGGTTCATTATTTGTAGTTGTATTTTCACTTATTTGTATGTTGTTTGGGTTATTATCGTTTGTTTTAATCGCGTGTTTTTCTTCTTTATGTCGCGTTAAAAATCTCATTATTTTTGGTTTTTTCTTTTTTTTCTTTTTATTTTTCTTTGATTTAACTTTGCTCTTATCGTTACCATCATTCGATAAATTCGGATCATTAACTGATAAACTGGTATTGTTAACGCTTTGTTGAATTAAAATTTCTGTTTTATTAGCGCTTTCATTCGTGTTTGTGCTAAGCTTTAGTTGTTGTTGTTGTTGTTCTTGTTGTTCATTTATCACCGAAGAATTGTATAAATTAGCATATCTGTCATTTAATGGAGTGTTTTGCGGTCTTTTCTTTTTCTTTTTCTTTTTGCTTTTTCTTTTTTTCTTCGATCTTTTCCTCGAATGATCTTTAATGAAATTATAACTATCTTCGACACCACTGCTCGTAGTGTTTGGTACAATATAGTCGCTCGTTGTCGCTAAAACTATACGCGAATGTGACGATAACGTAGAATAATTCGATTCATCAATTGTAAAACTTTCGTTATTATCACTCTTTTTTTTGTAACGCACCGTAGTTTGATTCGGTGATATTGTTGTATAGTCATGTGTACTATTTTTTGCGCTATCATTACCCGATGAAGTGGTTATTATACTATTAAATACTGGCTGTTCAGTGAATTTTTTAATTATTTGTTTAGTTGTGGGTCCGTCTAATCCATAGTTTTGTTTGTTTAATTTTACTTCACTTTTATTTGAGACATTAAGATGAAATTGTGTGTCATTAGTTGTTAATAATTTATCCACATATTTCTCTCTTAAATCATTTGCTTCTTTTGCATTATTACTGCAATTGCTTTTTAGATTATGGCTATTATTTTCAGAATCAGATTCAGTGAAACTACTCGTAAAATTGTTTAGATCTCTTGTTAAATTTAATTGTACAGATGATTCGGTGGTTGAATTTTGAAAATCGTTTATTATTGTAGTCAATACAAATGAACTATAGCTTAGTTTTAAAATCTTTTCAGTTTGATTTGTGACTTCACTGTGATTTTGACTTAATTTTGCTAATTTTTCTTTTAAACCGTTACTTTCTTTTGTATTATTACTATCACTTTTATTTTGGCATTTATTTTGCACATCAGTCTCTTTTTCATCTAAAGTTAATGTAAATTTTTTTACATTTGTTATGTTGCTATGTTGAGCGGCATTCAAACTTTCATTCTTTTCTCTAGTGTTGTTGAATCCAGTGGTTAACTTTAATGCAGTTCGACTAACATTATTATTCTTTGGTATTACAGTGTTAAGAATTTGTTGCGAATTATTCTTACAGTAATCTTCGGTTTGGTTACCATTTAAATTAATTATAGGAGACGTATTGTTGCTTAATTTTGATTCGATTGTCTTTTGATTTATGATATAAAATTCAATTTCGTCTAATGACATATTATTATCATTAAACAGTAATTTACTGTTATTTTCAATTATTGTATTATTATTCTTTTCAATTAGAGTGCTATTAATTAATCTATTCTTATCATCGCTTGACGAAATGTTTACCATTGATACTTCATTTGAGGCATTTTTCAAGTTTTCCTTATGTTTATTAATCGTGTTTTGCTCGTCGATTTGAGTACAATTTGTTTCGCTACTATTTTTATTTTGCTCAGAAATCTGCTTTTTATAGAACTTTTTAATTTGCATTAGCATTAAATCCTGATTCAAATCCAAATCCTGAAACTTTGTCTTAATCTTTTTAAGAATATTCGTTTCATTGCTATTCGGATAATACGTCTCATTTCCGCTCCAATTCTCACTTAGATTTAGAGTACGATTTGAATTTAAATGATTATCAATTCGTGTCTTATTGCTGTTATTTTTCTCTTGAGAAGTGTTTGTTTTGTCGCAAACTATTGATTCATTTCTCGATGATAAGAGGTTTTTAGTTTCGTTAAAATATTCGCTAACTTTCAATGAAGTGTGATTTAAATCTGTTGTATGGTTTGATAACGAAACACTAAATTGTGTCAAATTTGTCGTCAATCTTAAATCAATTGTGTCGCCAACAGATTCTTCTGGTTTAGAATTATTATTAGTCACATCTGTGGCATTTAATATTTTCCTGACCAATGTTTCATTCAAAGATTTTGATGATAAACTCTGGACTAGCGTTTCGTTGTGAGGTATTAAACATTGTAAAGAGTTATTTAATTTTGCTGTTTTATTATTTGGTGAATCTATAGCCGTTTCACCAGTTGTATCATTAATCAACAAATTATTCCATTTTTTAATAATCGTTTTCCTTATCGACTCGTTATCACCGCTACTGTTTACAGCTGTTTTCCAAGTCTTGTCAACTTTAGATTGTTGTTGGGATTGTTGAGGAAAAATAATTGACTGTTCAGTCGCATTTAATAATGCATTAGTTTTATTATTATCCAAATACAACTTAATAGATGCTATACTATTAGCCAACTCTTTGTCCCGTAATAAATTTGGATTCAATTCTTCATTATTATGGCTATTATTATTATTATTATTTAACGCATTTGTAGTGTTACTCTCAATTCTGAATTCCGTAGACTTTAAAAATGTTGGAAGTGTTGGCACCTGATCATTGTCCAAAATAATAGTTTCATCTATAGTTTGCAGCGGAATTTGTGTTGTTATTGGTGAGCTTTCATTGTCATAATCGTCACCCACTAACCACTCAACAAAACCCCAATCACTAGACACACAATTAATTGAATAGATAATACACAGCAGTAAAGTGTACCATGTCTTGCATAATACTGGCATTGTTTGCTTGATTAATGCCGCGCTTTCTAACGCATTATTATTGAATAATCATTTTATTTTATTATTTCTATACTAAATTTATAAAAACAAAGATGGCTTGCTATATGTAATTGAATATTTTAACTATAGTTTTTTCCTCGTGTATTAAAACCATATTAGTGTGTGAGTAATTAATTAAATTAAGCATTAGAAATTATGTTACTATTAATTTATAATTAAAACACGAACGAAAAATACGAAAAACGGGCTCACTTTAGACTCTAAAGTTTAGAGTCTCTTGCATGCGATTGTTCGTTGCAACTACAGATAAAGTATAAGCTGGTTGGTTATGTGGCGTTACAAGAATAATTAGACCACTGATTCTTTCAAATAAAGAAAATCCGAGTTAGTTTATATTACAATATTAAAAATATTTTACGCTAATTGCATATAATTTTTAGATCTTAATTAATTTTATTTTAATTGTTTTAATTCTAGTTCTGATTTACAATACATGATGATTTTATATGATTTTCTAGCATAAGCCATAAAAATTTTGCCGCTTTTAAAAAAATATGCTTGTTTTAGAAATATTTCTGAGAAACAATAACACATGTGCGAAGTTTTAGAAAAAGATCTGTATATCTTTGAAATACATTCGTGTTTAACTGTATCTTAACTAAAAATAAAAATTCAGTGTGTTTCCAGAAACTATGGAATAAAGCGCGCGTACGATCACTGAAGGGAAAGAAGAACAGAATCAAATCCATAACTTAACTCCACTATGAGAAAGTGAGTTACAAATCACAAATAATTAACATCTAAAGGAATAATTAAATTAATTTTTAATATCAAACTGAATTTTTAAAATACTATATATGAGTTAAAAGGAACACTACAGGATTAATATCAAGGACAGAACAAAAAGTGGTAAAAATTCAATAGTAGTGTAACTTAAATAAATTAGTAAATAATAATATAAATTTATATGGCTTATGAAAGTCAAGATCTGTGAAAGTAAAGATCTGCATACAGCCTGAGTGAAAGCTAAACAGCTAACCAATTCTTACTAAAATTTAAAGTTTAGATTTTCCTGCACGATTTTTTTGGCGTTTTGATTCGGTTAATTTTTGTTATGGTTTAATGCCAAAATAGTTTCGGTAAAACCTTAACAGATAATTAAGATAACAGATAATTAATGAAACTATTGAAATTTGAAATGCAAAATATGCATATATTAGCATAAAAATTATGATAAAATATAAAAAAGGAAGTGATTCACTCAAACACATCTGTTATCGATGACAATCCTTTCAGGTGACTGTAATTAGAGGACTTGAAACTGCACCTCATCTCATCTTTCAAAACCTGCAAGTATTGTAAGACAACAGTATTGTCTCTCAATACTGTATTTCGCAGACTAAAAACGTATTTATTTCTGCATTTAAACAAAATCCTAGTCATCCAATTAATCAGTAAACCGGGTTTGTGTGACAAACATTTCACAAAAAATATTGTTAAGCAAATGAATCGCTATTTCCCTTCGATAATGAAATATCGATTTAATCTAATGTCGTTCTAATGCCTTATTATTATTCGAGTGTATGAATAATAATAAAAATACTCGAAACTTTTTTATTAGTTTAAGATTTTTAAAAATGCGGTACGATTTTTTTTAAGAAAAAATTAATTTAATTTTCTATCCAAATTTTTTGTCGAGATATTTGCGATAAAAATTCAATGACGAGTAGACAATAAATACGGTAGTTTATTATTTTCTGATAATTATCTATTAAAACGATATGCCAATTAAAAATGATAAAAATGCGATATCACTTTATTTTGTTTTGGGAAAAAAACAATCAATATATTTGCATTTGAGAGTTTTTTAAAATTGAAAAAAACCACAATTTTTTTTTAAAATAATTAAATTATAATTTTATTTAAATACATTCGTTTCAAGAAAAGAGCGTTAAAACTATTTTCCGTGAGTCATTCACTCACTTCCTCAGCAGAGCAGCCAAATGACGCATTTCGCGAACACACTTACTTCCTCAGTGAATGTGATACCGCATAACTTATTATAACTGTGCGCACAGTTTTATTATAACTTCGCAAAACTAGTTAATTATAAAAAACTAAAATTTCTACAGTTTCATGTACTGAACGAAATACATTATAACTTATATAGCATATAACATACACAGTATAAGTGCGCTTATAATTGAATTGTTGCGTTTCGATTGAAAGTCAACGATTTTTTATTATTGTTTCTTTGTTTTGTGCAGTGCACCGTACATTGTCGTTCGTTTGTGCGTTGAAATATTAAAGTAAAATAATTATTTTACATTTAACCAAAACATTATTATTCTTTTTATTTTATCAATTTTTATCACTGAATTCACACACTTGACTAAAGCCCAGTTATTAATTGTAGTAAAGCTGGTGTAGTGGCGCATACACTGTTCAGCTCACTATGTTTCTCTCTGTGTGTGATGTTTAATGTAAAATAAATTTTTTCGTAACCAAAGAATTTTGAATACCGGTCACGGCTGTGCAAAGATTTTTTTTTTATAGCACACACACACAACAAAACTCGATTCTTTATAATAATAAATAGCTTCTTGTTGTGCCTCTAATTGCGAATTATACAGTATACTGGATTTTAAAATCACGCAAACAACTACTATTAACTTTAAAAGTTTTTCCTTATTTTTGTTATTTGGTTTGTTTTTACGCATAAAGTGTCATTCAAGTTATTAAAGAAAAAAACTTTTTGATTATTATTAGTGATGTGTGTGTACGCTGTGGTATGAAACGAGTTGCGGTTTTATTATAAAAGTATTTATCGCTCGTTAGTTTTTATTATTATTATTTTTTTTCATTTTATTTTATTAAATAACAAATAAAGAAAATTTTATTATTTCCACAACAACAACATTATGTGCGCGATAATAAATGCGATTAAAAAGAGGGAAATTTTTTCTTTGATCTGTTCAGCGATAAAACAAAAAGCATAAATATATAATTTTTTATGTCTTTCGCTTGTTTGTGCTTTTGTAATATCGCTATCGGCTGTGAAACTATTTTTATTTCGCCTAAATCGCTCTGATTGTTAAATGAGACAATAGTAGTTAATATACTTGTTAAACACTGCCTGTGTTAACAGGCGTTTGTTTGTGCGTGTGTTCGTGTGTAGTGAAAAAGTTTATTAAAAAAATTATTATTATTATTATTATTATTAACAATCGATTTTTCGGTGAAACAAAAACGTGGCATTCATTCATTCATCGTTGAAACTGAATTTGACGAAAACGCGGTCTCATTATTGTCTGTGCAAATTTATTACTTACGAAAAACTTCATTTAATATCAATCATTTTTGACGAAGTGTTGAGTAAAAACTTTTTTTCTATTCACGCATCAATCTTTTTTTCTGTTGTTGGCATTGAAACAATAAAAAATGCAATTAATCATAATTGCGGTTTCAGTAACCGTATCAGTAGCGGTCACTTTCAGCTGCGTTTGGTTTAAAAATCGCTTTCGCTCAAAGTCTGACAAGAAAAGTAACGGCGAACGCAACGAGAAAGCCGACGTCGAAAATAGTGTGATAACCACTGTTGTTAGTGACAGAACCAGTGATAATAATATTAACCAAACGAAAACAGTGATCGAAACGGTGCGAAACAGTACGTGCAGCGAGAATGACATCACTGTATCGTCATTTGACGAAGCGATCAACGCTTGCTTGAAAGCCGCAGAATCTCTTGAGCACATCAACAAGTCGAGACCGAAACGATCGAACATTAGACGCTCCACGCGAAAGTCGAAACAAAGTTTAAACAGTGATTTGAACGAGGATGACAAACAGAAAAAGAGTAGTAGTCGTGAGCACGTGGATCACGAATTCTCATCAACGCTGTCAATGTTTTCGGCGCGTATCGAACAGGTCACTAAACCGTTGTCGCCCACCCGTCACGTCGATCTCAACTTTAATCGGTCAACCGAGTCATTGTCCGGTGAAACAACTCCGGCGCACAAAACTAGTGTCGAACAGATTCCGACACTACTCGACCGAACAAAACGAATCGGTAGTCCATTGCTTAATAAAGCAATGGTTGAGGAGTTAAAAAGGAGACAAATGAATAAACTTGGCGATCAAAGTATGGCCAACAATGCCAAAAATAATAATAATAAAGCCAATAATGAAAATAAAAATGTCGATCCAAGTGTGGCCATTAATAACAAAGAAAATAAAAATGATAGTAGTATTGATAATAATGTTAATGATAATGACGATGATGTGCCCAAAATAGACACTTAATTATGCTTACTTGTAATTTTTTTTATTATTATTTGTTAGTATTTATTTTACTGAATTCATTTAATATTATGTTAAGAAAAGTTTGTTAGCTTTGAAAAACTTCAACCTTAAAAAAAGCAAAAGTTTGGCTCAACTAAGAATTTTCAAAGCCAACAACAGTCAAAGAAGTCAGTAACTTTTCTCAAAAATAATAAGAGCCATAAAATGGAAGTTAATATTTGATTTTCACGTATTATCAGTACATTAAATTTAATTTGTGATAACCAGCGGAAAACCCCACATATTCTCTAAATGTTATCATCATTTATTTTTAACGATACGCTAAGGTTCACTGAATTAAAGACAATAAAATGTTTATTATAGAATTAGTTTGTTTTTTTAAAAATTATTTGTATTCTGTCTGTGTGTGCGCATAATTTTTTTTACTTAATAATTAAATATTTACACATTCTTTAATCCAGTGATATTTTTACTAGTATTTTATCGTTAATACTTTTATCACAATTATTTATCAGAAAATACAGTATAATCTGTTATGTATTACTTCAATATTTCATTGTATAAAATTATTTATTTATTAAAATTTAAATATTAATTTATTTTAAGTTTACAATTTAATGCTTTATTATAATTAGTTAATAGATAGGTGTTTGCTTTGAGTGACTAAAAGTTCTTAGACTAAAGAATATAAAGTAATGTAAAAAAATTTTCCCGGAATTTGGGAGATCTGGAGATTAGAAGATAAAATCCGAGAGACTCACAGAAATCATGAGCATATAGTCATATAGTCATCTCGTATGGGTATGCCTCACAGTTTGGTTAAAACATAAATTATCAAAGAGATAAACTTTTTCATACATTTGAATTCAACTGAAATTAAAGATGACAAGTTAAGATCCAGCAAAACAATAATATATTTGCACTTTTCACTTGTGGTGAGTTAACAAATGAACTTGCAATTGAATAACGGTAGTATGGTATTCAATAAGTTTACTATGGAATTTGACAGTCTAGAAGTTTTGGCTCAGGTTTTCATATTAAGTTTTTTGAAGTTAGAATCCATGGGTATTAGTGGTAAACTCGATAGAGTGCACACGAGTGACGTTACAATTTCAAGAAACATTTTAAATTGTAAATTCAAAGAAATTATTTTGAAAAATTTACTGAAAAAACTATAAAACAGAAGATCTTCATCTTTAATGATACTCTTCCGGTGCTGAGAACGGGCTTTGGTAGTTATTCAAAACGTTGTTTTTATTGTTTGTAAATCACGCACCAAAACGAGACAATCAATACTGTATAAGTTGTATTGTTTATAAACTCATTCAATATTTTGGGAAACTTATGAAATAAGTTTATAAACAAGTTTTTCTATTCATAACTATTAACAGTGAAGAGTTCATTATAAAAAACGTGGGGTTTTTATTGCACTTACAAGATGTGCAACTGATTATAACTTACTGTACAGGTATTTGTGAGCAGTATAACTAAAAAAATTTAAAGCACATGTAAAAAATTTCTGTCCGATTGTTAACGAAGGTTAAATTAAATATTACCGCACAAAGTTATTTACTTTAAACCGTAATCACGTATTTATCAGTTATTAAATATGTTATACGATTTCGCACACACTAGTGTTTTATCACTTAAAACCATAACAACATGTGATTGCGATGTATTATTCAACGCGAAAATTATTATTACTTTCGTCAGCTGTAAACAAATTGAGCAAAAGTTTCGCCACAAATACCACAGACAACTTTCGCTCAAATGCTGGTAAAATATTAACACAATTAAAATCAATAGTCGGCAGCGACGAGAATGTGTCGACGTCTTCGACAGTGCGTTTACAGCACGGAACGGATGAGGGACCGTACGATGGCATTGCGCCAGATGTGGTGGTGTTTCCCACGAGCACACAAATGGTGAGCGAAATACACAAACTGTGTTACGCTAACGATGTACCGATCATACCATACGGCTGTGGCACTGGTCTGGAGGGTGGCGTTAACGCGGTTTGCGGCGGTGTTTGCGTGGCCACAACCAAAATGACTGGTGTCGCGCAACTTAATGCGCAAGACTTCGATGCTACTGTCGAGTGTGGACTTGACTGGCGAGCACTCAACGAGTATTTGCGAGACACTGGTCTGTGGTTCGCAATAGATCCCGGAGCGAGCGCTTCGATTGGCGGTATGGCAGCCACTGGCGCTTCAGGCACTAATGCGGTGATGTATGGCACTATGATTAACAACGTTCTTAATATGGAAGTGGTTTTACCGAATGGCGATATTATCAACACTAGCGGCGAGAGTTGTCGGTCACGAAAATCGTCTGCCGGTTATAACCTGACGCCGCTGTTTGTTGGAAGTGAGGGCACTTTGGGCACCATAACCAAAGTGTGCGTTAAACTGTACGCGATTCCTGAATCAGTTGGAATGGCTGTTTGCAGTTTCGACACTGATCCGCAAGCGATCGACACTGTGATCGAAACGCTGCAGAATAATATACCGGTGGCCCGTATCGAGTATTTGGACGATATATCGATTAAAGCGTGTCACGCTTACAGTCATATCGATTTAGACCACAAACCCTCATTGTTTATTGAGTTTAACGGTTCCAATAACGAAGAAGTGAGTAACAGAGCGGATGCAGTTCAACAAATCGCCGCATCGAATGGTGGCTCAAATTTCAAATTCTCTACTGATTTGGCGGCCAGAAACCGAATATGGAAAGCGCGACATCAACTGTTTTACGCGTGTTTGGCGCTAAAGCCGCAGTCAAAAGCGGTGATCACCGACTGCTGTGTGCCTGTTTCACAACTTACCCAAATGATTGTTAAAACCAAACAATTGATTAACGAAACGGCATTAATTGGTCCGATGTTCGGTCACGTGGGTGACGGCAACTTTCACGCCATCATTATCTTTAAGTCTGACGATAACGACGAACGACAGCGCATCAAAAGCGCCGCAGAGAAGATGGGAGAGATTGCGCTATCACTGGGCGGCAGCTGTACGGGTGAACACGGCATCGGTAGGGGAAAGATGCGATTACTGCGCAAACAGTTTAATAATGAGACCATCGATTTGATGCGACGCATCAAGAGTGTGTGTGACCCGAAAAATTTAATGAATCCAAGCAAAGTTCTAGATTAATAGATTAATTTTTATTGTTATTTTTGTTGTTGTTTTTGTCAACACACAAAAAATGTTTATCAGTACAAAAATATTATTACAATAATGTATATGCAATCTCTTTAGAGACGCATTCGTAGTACCGGTAATTGTAATTTATTAAACGATGAGAGTTTGAAAAAAAATACTATTCTAAGTTATAGACCACTTTCTTTATACCCTAATTAAGAAATTTGATAATTTTTTGAAATATTT
>JAQIVF010000987.1:0-16439 GCA_034698365.1 Steganacarus magnus
CCTCCCATCCCGCGTGTTTTGTACTTAATCCCACTCCCTCCCGCTTCCCACGGGACCCGTTTTCAACCTCTAGTTTGCACTTCATTGCATGGTTATTGTAATAAGTTAGTTAGCAGGCAATTTAGCCAAATATTTATTTATTTATTATACGCGAGTTCTATATGGTAGAACCTAACCTTGATTAATAAAGCAAAGCGAAATCTTGGATACTTATTATATTGGAAACATATACTACTGGAAACATAATTGATGAGGAAAGTCAACACTAAAAATAATTTTGAAAATTTTTCTTAGTTTTTTTATTGCGCAAATTGTTTAAACAATTCTTATCCGCTGCAGTTGTGTGTTGTGCGTGCTTTTTAAAAATTACATTATTTGTAAAATAAAAAATGCATTTAATATTACATAATGTAATTATGCACTTATATCGTCATAAGCGCTGGTCATTAAAAACTCGTGCTATCGTCATATTTTTTCAAGAAAACCGCTAAACGTCGATTACAATAATGACAGTTTTTATTCGTAGTATCATTATTATCATTATCGTCAAACAGGAAAATAAAATCGGTTATGTTACGAGTTTGACTGAGCAAAAACACAGAAAAAATCAAATAAAATCATAAAACTGCTTTTGTCCTCTAAAAAACGGGTAGATTTTCACAATATTATCTATTATTCATTGACGGCAAATTATTTTTTTGCTGTAATTTTATGGTTAAGTAATATATGATTTAATTATAAAATATAGCAAAAAAAACGTAATAATTTATTATTTATGATTATTACTATTACTCGTTATTATTCGTTACATAAATATTCGACAATCTATTCCGCATAAAAGCGAAGTATGCAAGTATATTTTCAGCGAAAAAATTTCCCCAACACTTAAGCTATCATCATATTTTATCGCAGAAATAAATTATAAATAAAATTACTTAATTAACTGTTAGTCGTTTTTTTATACTTCTTTATATTTGAATGTTATTCGTGTCTTCTTCTTCTGGCTGTCAGCCTTGAATATGAGCCATAAGTTTTTCCGGTTTTGGATATAAAAATTTATTACGGGCATATACTAAGTTAAAAGATATGTGTTTATGGAAAAAAATTCAATTTAAAATCATATTAATAAATTATTCAATTTATTTCTGGAGAAACATCACAACACACACACACACACACACACTGGTGTGCATTGTCTACTATGTCATAATAGACATTACTCTTTTGTTAAGGTTAAGGATTTTCCATTTATTAACTGAACGATTGAAAAATGGATATAAAATATAATGATTTATTTGTTAACAAACGTACGCTACACAGTCTCGGTAGAGACTTAATGCTTGTTACGTACCATTTAATTTCTGAGAATAAAACTTTCGATCATATACTGTATTTATTTTCAAAAATATATCGTGTTATTAGAAAAATAATTTATTAGCTGGAATTTTAGAAATGATAATTGAATAAAATATTGCAGTAATATATTTAAAATTACTAGTACAGTACAATCAAGCAATAATTACAAAAATTGCGAACTAGTAAGTAATTTACTGGCGAATAGTTAGTTATCCGACAATTCATGTCAAGTTTAAAACCATTTAAAACTTTAATTCCTTTAAATTAAATTATGTTTTGTGAAATTAAGTTTCGGAATTTTTTTAAACCCATTTTTAAAATGTTAATTAAATTAGTTCTCTCTCACAGTTATAAACTGGTTCTAAACTACATTTATTGCTGCCTGAAAAATCAATAACAAGTTTGAATAATAAATAATAAATCGAAATACCAACACTAATATTTAAGAGGGGGTTTGAAAGATTTTAGGTCTTAGATCGCAATTAAGATTACACGATCGCAAAGTTACAGATTTGGGTCCACAAAGGGTCAGTTAAGAACTAATGTGGTTATTCTGCATATGTTTCTTTTTTCGATTAAAACCTTCCATTATTTACTTTTATCACATGCTATCTCTCCATCATATCAAGAGACAAATGGCACTTGAAATTTTCTTTATTACCTTCATTAAAATAACATTAATAATTGAAAATTAATGTCAAATAAATTCTGATGATGATAAGCAAAGGATATTATTTACTTATGTTACCTTTTTACACACAAGTTTAAACATTTTTGTTGCTGCATCATAAAAATATTTTTAACGCAACACACAAAAAAAAAGTTATTAAATTAATGTAATTTTTAGTTTGTAAGTCTTTTATGTTTCAAAACATTTACTCTTTGATTATAAAGCAAATATTATTTTTTCCCCATAAATGATAAAAGCAAGAAACATATGATGATGATTAAGTCCGTGACCCATTTCACCGCACCGTATATCATACAGTAATTTTTATATTTAATAATTTGTTTTTTTTTCATAAAGTGTCTATTATGTTCATTAATTTGAGTATGAATTACTGTATATCTCACACGAATCTAATTAATTCGGAAAAATGATATTAAAACGATAAAAATTATTTCAATTGGATTTGTGGTTTCTTAGTTGAGTTTTGTTTGTTTGCTCAAATATGGCATAATAATTGAATTGAGATTATTGGAGATGAGATAATGAGAAATACTTTAATAATAAAACAGTTTAAATTCAACTCTTTTTTTCAATCAAAGAGTAGGGAGTTTTTGATCACATGGCCATATAACGATAGCTGATGATTATTGTGTGTTTAATTCAATTGTTAATCTCAGTTTTAACCCAAGGTCTTGAGACTCTAAGGCACGTATTCTTCTGGACATACGTAAATAGTTATTACGTTTTTTTGCACGCATTACAAAATTTTATTGGAAATACTTTGATTGTTGGGATATACTGTACTTGTGTTTCATACACAAAATGTTTGTTTATATTTGGTGTATAGATGAGCAGAAGTTAACCTACAGACTCGGACCTGGACTCGGATTCGAGTCTTTTGAGGTCCAGGTCCGAGTCAAAGTCTTTGATTTAAAAATAGGTCCGGGTTCGAATTAACGTAAATGGAGTCCGAGTCTGGTCTCGGGTTCGAACCTAAAAGACCTGAACTCGGACCCGAATTCAAATTTTATATTTTATATAATTTTCATAGATATTTTATTTTCTCAATCATAAGTTGGTAATATTTTCTAAAATTTTTAATTGTATTAAGTTTTACTTTTTCCTACTTTCACTCACAATATTATAATACATTTTTGTCGCATGGTAAATCTATTCAAGCTTATGTTTGATATTTAATTATAAGAAATGAGGTTCGGAGTCCGAGTCCGGGTCTTTACTGTTAAGTCCGAGTTCGAGTTCGAGTCTCATATATGTTTAGAAGTCCGAGTCCGGTCCGAGTCTTTAACAAAGACCTGAAAGCCTGCTCATCTTTAATTTGGTGAATAACACACTAAGCATAGGAATAATACAGTATATTAGTACGCTGTAGTATATTAATTATTAATCTAAAACATTATTTCAGTTTAGTAAAACTTGTTAAATCAAAATACTAAATAAATTAAAGTTTTTGAGGTTTAAGTAAAATGATTTTATTTGAGAAAAACCTTATCATAATTATAATTAGAATGTATTGATATTTACTACTAATAAAAAAAACAAATTAGGATTTCATATGCTATATTATGTAATTTGGATATAATTATTTAATAACAGTAAAATATTATCAGATATTGTTGACATTATGTCGATAACTCTAAAATTTTAAAGAAAAATATAAAAATAATGGCGATTACCTAATAAATAAAAATTTTTAGATTAATTCACGTAATTTAGATTATTTCTTGAAATAAAATACTTGATAAAAATGAAAGTAATTCATAATAAACAAATTGCCACAATAAAACCCAATATTCCTTCTACCAGTTGATTCCATCATTTCTAGAACCTAAATATTTAAATATTCAAATAAAATTACGATCATAATGATAATGAAGTAACAATAAAAATACGAAAAAAAAGTAAGGCTGTTCTACACTTTTTTAAAGCAAATTAACTGTAATTGATTGAATAAGTGATAGAAATACAGTAAAACCAACCTTTAATCGAGTATCAATATCTAAATAATTCTTATTTAAAACTAGCAATTTTATCAGTAATTTTCGTGATTTATACGACTCCAACGCTAGAGTTGACGCACAATTCAGTATAAATAGCATCATAAATATAAGCACTAACACCGCATAAAAGTAAATCACTTTAATAATAATGCTCGAATTGACGAAAAGGAAATCGTATAGCAGTGCACTGTTTGCCGAAAAACCGACATTAAGTAATAGCAATATTTTCGACCAATAAATATCGTTGTAATCCTTAATTTCGCGGTGAATCGCGCATAATTTATTGAGAACTTGACAAATTTTACGATTTGTTATCAATAGTATTGCGAATTTAAATTCTCTGTTGATAGTTCTCAATTTGAATACCAAGTAATAGCATAGAAGCTCGAAGTAAATAAATTGCCAAAAAATTATGCTCGCAAAGTAGTAGAATGTTAGCGACCAGATTAAGGCCCACGGAATTCCAAACACGAGGAATTCTACTGTGGTTACTGTTAACGCAACGGGTATCGTTGAAAAAGTGAAACATAATATTGGACAGTAATTTAGAACTAATTTAGAAATTAAAAATGCATATTTTGTTAATTTAGCGAGTTTATGAGTGTCACGTTTATTATTTAGACCAATACTGTTAGGGGTTTCCAGGCCCGCAATCATTTGCATCGGTGCCATAAACGCTTGCGGAATATTTTGTATGTACTGCACATAATTGATTATTTGCGAACACATCGATACTGTGATAAATAAAAATGAATAAAAACTGAGATAATCCATGCCTAGAAAGTGATAGAAATCACTTAAAACAATTGAAACGATTGTGTATTTAGAGTGAAGCGCCATCAACACTGCTAATCGGATGTTTGTGATCAGCATCACACCGAATACAAGCAACGGGTGATGCAGTTTATTTCGATTAGCATTATTAAATCTGTAGAGCGATAACCCGATTCTGTAGAAATGACTGCCAGCCGATTTAACTATAAGTTTGGACGAAAGAATTCGATTTGGATCGAACGTTGTCTCCAGCGCTGACATTGTTTAAATTTAAACGCATTCACAGATAATATGATATAAGCGCAATAGAAAATATACTGAAGCCTAATATGTATAGGAAATAATTCTTATGAATAAATAAATCAATGAAAAAAAAACAATTACTTCTAATTGTATTTTTGAAATTATTTTTATTGGAAAAAATAGAAATAATAATAATTAATAAATCAAAGTGTGAAAAGTTAAAAATAATTAACGAAAAATGTGAAAACTTAATCTATATATTGATCTTCATTTAATTAAATAAGAATGAGAACTACTGTAGGAAATTACAGAAACCATGTTGACCTACAGTTTTGATCAAATTTTAGTTTCAAATAAAATAAAGCTTGAATCTGTTTAAGGCTATCCAAAAATAAACCGAAAGAAAGTTAGATTTAATGAAAATAGAATTTTTTTTACCTCTCGAGCTTATTAACTATTGTTCAATAATAACCTTTAGCCTGACGTTTATCGAATTTCTAAATGCGTGTCATTATTTTTTTTAATGTAGATTAATAGCTTCATTAAATGTTGTTTCGCTTATTTATTTCTCTTTTATTCAAATAAAAAAACATTTTCAAATATATAATATAAAATATAAATAGAAATAATAGTTAATTTTTATTGATTTATCTCTCGATGAAATAAATCCTAATATATTTTACTAGAAATACATTGAAAAGTAAATTACATCTCTATTACCATAATTTATAAACTTTTAATTTCCAAATAATTACCAGTATTTTTATATTTTTCTCCAAAATTTTAGACTTATCCGTATAAAATAGTATAATTAATTGATGAATAGGTTGAATAGTTTTTTAAATAACTTTCTTATTTTATTTTAAAAATTTATCGCTAACTAGATATCGTAGATTATGTTTATTAATTTTTCTATATCATAAATATTATCTAAATTACTTATTGTATCGTAAATGTTCAAATTCGGTAAGTAATTTTTTTTTAAAATATAAATAAACGCAATAAAACTTTTTTAATTTAATTCATTGTTTCATAACTAACTGCCGATAATATTTCCGATCAATTTTACCGATAAGTGTTTTTACAATTTTGTCGACAAACACCACACCACTGCGAAGTTGTTTTCGTGACCCGAGGTTATCTGAAAAAATATTTTAGTTTCAATATCTATCTATATTCTATTTTCACTGAGAAAATTTCATTACTGGACACATATTCTAAAACTTCTTCTTCTGATAATGTTTTATCCTTCTTCAACACCACATACGCTCTGAGCCATTGATTATCAATGGGATGCGGAACACCAACCACTGCCGCGTCTTCGATCGCTTCGTGTGTCAGTAGAAACTGTTCGATCTCTGCCGGTGCTATCGAGTACGACGAATATTTTATAAGCTCTTTGATTCGATCGGTTATAAAAATTCTTCCATTATCATCATAATAGCCAATATCACCCGTTAAGTACCAACCATTTTCATCGAACGCATCGCGGGTTGCTTTTGGATTATTGAGATAGCCTTCAATACATAGATATACAGTATGTCAAAATTTATTAAAACTTTAATTTTATTGAAACTTAATCAACAACACATAAAAATATATTACCAGATGATTTAGTATCATTAACAGATCGAACACAAAGTTCTCCCGATTGATTCGCTGCCAATGACTCGCCAGATGTTAAGTGTCTTACTTTTAATTGAAAGTTATGCGCCAAATAGCCATTGCTTCCCGGAATGTATACATCATCCACATTATACATGTACGTTATAGACCCAACCTCTGTTATACCGTAAACTAATATTTAAAATAAAATTAGAAAACAAAAATAAATATCAAAACAATAAAATAGTTAGACTAAAGAAAACCATAAAATGTGGTAAAAATTAATTCGAAAATGAATACCATGCGTAAACGAGTCGAGATTATATTTGTCGATAATTGGCTTAACCAAGTGATAGGGGAATGGAGTGCCGCCAGAGACCAGGATCGACAAACTGCTTAAGTCATATTTATCAGTGACACTATCGTCAAGCAATTTTAATCCAAACGAAGGATAAACTCCTAGTGCTGTTATCTATTATTATTATTATTAAAGATTATTTCATATGAAAAAAAAACAATTTGAATCGAACTTTTCAAACATAGTTTTAAACAAAACTCACCCTATACTTGTCAATCGCTTCGAAAATATCTTCATCTTTATTATAATCAATGATAACAATAGCGAATCCGGCGAACAGATGCCTGGGAAACAAAAATGTGCCGCTGCTGTGTGTGAACGGGAAATTACAGCCAAATGTATATGAATTCGTTTCGGTTTGATTCGACATTACTGACTGCATAATTTGACCCAAAAGAGAGTAATGCGTCCAAATCGCTCCTTTGGGCAAACCAGTTGTGCCCGAAGTGTAACTAATAACGCATATATCATTCTTCAGGTCAATTGGAAAGTGTGGCACTTTTTCTAAAGTTTTACCGAAATCATCATCAATTAAATCACTGAAGCGAATATATCCGTCATGTGTGCCATCAAATGTGACACTGAATTTAATTTGATCGCGTATGTAACGGTTCTCTAGAACTTTATCGGTAATTGACGCCAATTTCGTTGAAGTGAATATAACAGTAGCGCCACTGTCTTTGATCTGTTCACTTAATTCGTAGACTGCGTTATTTTTATTCGAAAAGGTGAACGTAATTCCTAGTAAATAAATGGCGAACTGTGTGATCGCGTATTCGACTAGATTTTCGCTAAAAAATAATGCAATATCGGATTTAGTGATTCCGCGATTTAGTAGAGCGACAGCAATGTTGTGCGACTTTTCGATTAATTGCTTAGCGGTCAGTGTTTCATCGGTTTTTGAGTCGTACTTTAATCGTGTTGTATAAAAATGAGAAAAAAAAACAAAATTATTTTAATTTTTAAATTGCGATTCATTAATGTTTTGGTTCAAATAAATTTTTGTGATCAAATGAGCAAAATTAATTGACTATACAGTATGTTATGTTAAAAAATAAACTTACGATCACTATTTTATCTTCAAATCGCGAAACAGTCTCAACAAAATATTCACCAATCGATAGATTCGGTACTTTTATCGGTGGATATGGTGAACATACTATTCGCTCATTTTCCATATGTGTTGTCATTTTCGGATTCGGAAAAATACTACTTGACTATGGATAAAATTTTCTAGATTTAACTTTTTAACCATTAAAACTTTAAGAAATATGCATAAAGTTTTCTGATGGCTGTTGTGAAAAAATTATCGAATTTATATTTAATGCTATCTGTTGTTTATTTGATATGAAACAAAGTTCAACTAAATTAGACGCTAATAGAGAGCGAGAGAGAAAGAGTGAGAGAAACTGTAATGCACTTTCTAGTAAATAATCGTCAATAAACTAATAAAATTTAATCATTTTCATGCCATAAACATTTAAAAACACTTTTAAGAAAACTAAAAACATTGATAGGTTTGAAGATATTTAAATGTGAGCGAAGCGAACCGGGAAATTCTAGTATTTAAATATTGAAATAAATGACAAAAGCTAACAAATTGATAGTTTAGACGAACAGACAAAAGTTTAGACGCCTAAGTCTTAACTTTAATATTTTGAAAAAAAACCAAATAAACTAATTTTTCTTTATAAAAGTTAGAAATAAGTAATTAATGCGCAAAACTGTTTTATGATAACAAATAATTTAATGATTAAATTTCACAATTTATTTCTCCCTACTTTAATACACTTTGATTGTCTCACTTTGGTTTGGTTTCAGTCCATTCATGCAAATGCCACTGATTTGTAGGCAAACCAGACCATAACGGACTGAAATGGATTTGTGTGGGCTTTGATTGCCTCGCAAATGGCTGTGGAAATGGATTCGTACGATAGTCGACGAATTGAATGATTTGAGTCCAATCACATCTGCTCTGATACCACTGCACACATTCCAAACCTTTATCCCAATTATCGGTGTACAACACGTGACGAAGCGAATCACTGCATGGCAAATAGAACATTGCGCATCTCCTTTGAATAAGAACTTTCCTTTCGTTAATGTCATGATTGATATATAACGACCACAGAGACGAGTCGTTCACCGATGTCAGCGGTTTCAAGTAAAACACCAATTTACTAAATTGTCGCATATCTTTCACAATCTTCGCGTCAATCAATTCTTTGAGACCGTATGACTGGTTGATATCAGAGAATCTGAACCTCAAATATCCCTCGAGTATGATAACTGTTCCGCCAAGAAATAGAGTATAATTTTTTCTGCACCCAACAAATCCGAGCTCAGTTGGATCAACCATTAGTAACTTAGTGTTGATGTCCAGAAGTATTGCCCAATGGTTGTCATCTGTTGTGAAGCGATTCGGTTGACGGCATTGATTCGCATACGGAGTGCTTGTGTCACTCAAATCCCAAATTCCTCTGGTGTTGTCTCTTCCAGCGTAATACCATCGCCGCAAACCCGTGTCCTTGTATTTGCTGACAATCATCACTCCGAAAGAAACTCTCCTTTCGATGGAATACGGATAAATGCAATTGATTTTGATCACCTCTGATGTGGACAACTTTGTTGGCTGATTGTCTTTGTGATACACACACATTGCTTTCAGAAAACCCATTCTGTCGGCATAGAAGTGAAAACCGAGCTCATTGTTCACGTTGTTGACCACAACTGGCACGTCCTCGCGTTCGTAAACGTACCACACTCTACCGATGATCAGAAACCACGGGTGAGGATCGAGTCTAAGTGGCACACAGTACTCATTCTGCTGTCGCGATTCATTCCGTTTGCTGTCGAGGAATAGACAACAATGCAAGTCATAGAAACTACTCTGCGGAACAAATCTGCGAATATAACACGCTCTGAATATGGCTGATATGGCGTGTGGTCTCACTGTCGTCGCGGGAGTTCGTGCATATCGTGGCGCAGGCATTTCGATGCCTATATTGCTTTGATCGCCAGTGTGTTGCGGCGATGGACCAGTGGTGATGTAGCCATACTGTGCGCCAAACTGTGTCAATAGCTGATCCGTTCGCCTTTGATCGTCTTTCTTTTGCTGCGAATGAATTGGTGACACTGATGTGGACGCACCACTCTGTCCCGCACCTGTTTGTTGCTTTTGGTGTGCGGCGCGACTCATCAGCGCAGCCTGTCTTAACTGTTCTTCGTCTGATGAATCACTCTGTTCTGTTGGTGGTGGCGGTGGTCTTGATGTCGATGTCTGCGGTTTTTTAGTGTGTTTTAGCGATTGGAGCGCTGCCTGTCTTAACTTTTCTTCGTCCGATGAATCGCTCTGTTTTTCTGGTGGTGGCGGTTGTCTCGATGTCGATGTCTGCTGCTTTTTAGTATGTTTTCCCGATTGTGTCTCTGGTTTTCTCTTTTGACTCATGTCTGTTCAAGAATTATTAATCCAATTTACAAATTAATTCTGATCCAAATCCAAACTATTAAAAAATTTTCACCTAATTTTTATTTTAACATATTGTTGGAGTTCTAACAACACATTCATACTGATCTCGCATTTTTTAAGTATTGTTAGGATGATGTAAAAATTGGTTTTATTCGTTATTACTTTATTTAATTATAAGCAATAATGCGCTAAATTATTATTATAAAATATCCATCTCTCACTCGATGAACACAGAAGTGATTAGAAATGGCTTCTCAACAATGAGTGGTGAATCAAACGTTGTCTCCGACGCCTGTCATAAGTTGATAGCATTTTTTTACATTCAAATTCGTTCAACAAAATTCAATTTTATTAATTAAATTTATAATACAAGTGTCATTATTTTGAAATATACGCACTCTTTTAAGACTTGAAAAATAGCGAATATTTAATTAAACATTTGAATAAAAAATTATCATAACATATTAAACTGTTTAAAAATATTATGTTGACTTTATTTAAGGCACTGTGCGGTATGAGAGACACACACATACAAAGACATGTCAGAATTCAATATATGGATCAAATAGGAATATGGATTCAATATATATATTAAGGAAATAATTCTTATGGATAAATCCGATGAAAGAAAAGTAGCATTTCTAAAGTTGTTTATTTTTTTGAAAGTTTTTTTTAAATTTATTTATTGAATAAAATAGATAAAATATTTCTTTAAAAAATTATATATTGAAATGAAATGTGTGGAAAATAAAAAGTTATAATAAGCTTAAGGGTAAAAGTAATATAAAGTAATCCTAATCTTACGGTATTAGCATTTATTAGCAATCGGTAGTGCGATTAAAATGTCACTCACAGAGAAGAGAAAGAGCTATAATAAGGATTATAGCAAAATAATATAAAATAGTATAATATATAATATATTATAATAATAAAATAGAATAAAATAAAATAATAATAATAATAAGCTGATCATCAAACAAAATCGAAAAGCGATTTATATATATATTGCTTCTATAGTTTAGTGTTATTATTTTCGGTGGTGCTGTCAATATACGGAATGTCTTCGTTGGTGATAATAATTGGCAAACGAACATTAGTACCAACAGTGGCGGGAATATCGAGCTGAACCGCGATCTCGTGCTTTATCGAAATAAGCGGACACTGGCCATGCAAAACGGGCACCGATTCCGGTATCTCTAATAGTAGATCCTCGGTCACTGTCTTGCGCGGCTCAATAGCCGAACCCTCCACCGAACTGATGTCGGTTTCTTCGGTTTTTTCTTTGTCACGCGACTTATAGACTATTGTCTGCTTTAGTGTAGCTCTCAGTTTCGCTGTTTTACCGCTCTTATTCTCGATCGAGCACTTAACTTGCGCTGTGGACCCTAAATAATAAAATGATGATATTATTTTAAAAATACATTTCATTATTATAAGTAAATTTTTTTTCGTTTGTCGTAATAATTTCGTTACTAACCAGTCTGTTGGCCCTGGTTTTCGAGATTCGCCTTTAGTTTGATAAACTCCTTTGTCCAACATTTTAACGATGAAAGTTTTTTCTTTTCGCTGCCACTAATTCCTGGCTGTGTGTGTGTGTGAAGAGTGTGTAATATATAAAGTTTTATTTTTGTTTATTTATTTTTTTGTAAAAAAATCAAATAAAATATACTATAGTGTAACGCACTTATGAACTTGTGATGACTTTGGTTATTGTAATAACAATAATAATACTGTAATAATAATGAGCTAAAAATATTAATAAAAAAAACTATCAGATTTTAAAGTAAAGACAGCTCTCTGACAGAGATATCAAAAAAAATTTATACGCATTTTCGATTTTTCCCATTATATAATCGGCAACAAAAAAAATAATTGAAAGCGAAAAAAATTTCAAAATCAAAACCAAAATTGAAAAGTTTTTTGTCCTTAACAAACAAACAAAAATTCTGTAAAAAGAAACTGCTTTTTATGGTTATAAGCTTTGTGTCTCATTTACATTTTCGCGTCTCATTTATATGTTTGATACCCAATTTGTTTTTGTTTTCTCCTTATTATTATTATTATAATTTGCAGGATTTCTCTTTCTTTTAGTTTTTTTTTCTTCGCTATCGCTATTATTTTTACATAATCTTAACCCTAAATTCGACGTATGTCTTACCCCCACCACAGCAGCCACTTTCATGGCTACACCCTTAAGGAATTTTGCATTCGCGAAACAACCAACAAACGAAGAGAGTTTTTTACTTGACCTTTTTATTATGTATTCAGTTTTTTATTATTATTTTACTATTATTAATAATAAAATAAGAGAGAGAAAGAGAGAGAATTTTGTTCAATTTTTTTAATGCGAGTAAAAGAATAAAGAGAAGAAGAGGGGATCAATGAAATTTTTAATGACACACTTATTATTATTCTCATTACAGTATTATTTAAGTGTGTTCTGCCCATACCTTCAATTGATCAACTGTTGCCAAAGCGGGCGACGATATCTTAAAACTAGTGCTCGTTTTACTGTTTTCGGCTAATTCTAAGTCCGAGATGACTGCCTCAACATTGTACCGGACGTAACCGTATTTACCCTCAAATGACGTCGGAAGAGAGCTAATAGATTATAAATAGATACATGTATAGCGTGTGTATTAAGTATTTTTATGGGAGGATTACATTTAGGAGCGAAAAAAAGAACTATTTTTCTTAATGATTAGTTTTTAGTCTATACCTGGCCTGCAGTTGAAAGCTAAATGGTATGCTGTAATCTCCATCCGTTATGGTCTGTGGTTCGTCTGTTCGTTTTGTTTTGTTTTCGTTTTGTTGTTGTCGGTCGTCGTTTTGATGGTAACATTCATTTAAAAAATGTTTTAAAAAAAGATATTACAGATAAGAAAAATTGCAAAGAAAGATAACCTTAGCATAGATTAAGAAAGAAATACAAAATGTTTTTTTTGATTGAAAATGTGTCATCTAATAACACACATACACACACTCTAATAGAAAATTTATTTTACTGGAATGGTTTGGGGGAATCATTAAAAAACATTTTCCCTTTAATGTTATATACTGTATGCACTGTAATAGCACGCTGATAATTATTGTTTAAAAGTATTACTTAGCATTGTTAAGAAGAAGTGTTATTTATTATATATCGGATTCCATAGATAATTGTATTTAAAAAAATAGTAGTATGATTGATCGCTCGCTTAAAGAAAGAGAGAGAGAAAATAAACTCTTTTTCACACAGACGAGAATTTTTAAGCGAAAATTTATTTTTGCTGTTTGTTTAGATAATTTTTCTTATCGCTTATGGTTGGTTTGTCATCTCCATAAATAATTAATAGCAGTCTGAAAATAAATATTACTGATTTCGAAATACATAGCGAGTTAAGATAAGAATGGTTTGTGGCTCATCAGTGTGTTACAAACACACACACATGTGGGGTCGCTTAATAAAATGCTATGGTAAACTGATAATACAATGGTAGTCTCATTAGAATTCAGAAAAAAAACCGGATGAGGTTGACAACCCACCCGATATTCACAGTGAAATTAATAGCCATTTTAATAACTTCCTAAGCGCGTCAAACCCTAACCAAGACTTATGACACTCTGATCTGAACAATGACTGGAACAGTTGCTAACTGGTAAAGAATGCTGGATTATTATTGTATGCTAAATTCACGCGAAATTGATTCATTTGACTATTATTACAAACAGGAACTACTTTTTTTGAAAAATAAAATGAAAATATTACTAATAAGAAAACATTGAGTTATTTTTGTTACTATTATTCAAAAAAAACGCATTTATCACTATAAGTAACGTTAGCCTGTAATATGACTTTCAAAGAGCGTGTGTGCGTGTCATTGTTGAACAGAAGAAAGATAAATTTAATTTAGATTCACTTTAACTAAAATTTATCTTACAAAAAATTATGATAAATGTGTTTCAATATTTTTCTAGACTTTAAACGCGCAAAATTAGTGATACAGATGTGACACAAACCGCGAGAAATGAAATTTATGACAAATTCAAGGCTCGGTTTTTTTCCCACTGATTGCTGCCAAAATGAGCTAAAAATGACTATATTTCCATTTTTTCTCTTCTCTCTCTATCTTGCCTCGCAATTGTGCACATAATTTAGTTTCAATTAAAAGCAGTAATAAATCGCTTTTTTTTCTTTCGTCGTCAGCGAAAAAAAATAAAATAAAAAGCTTTTTTACTATTTCTTTACATTACTCTTAAAACATTAGTGCTCTCCGCTCCGCTCTCTCCCCATACCCTTAGTTTTTTTATTTTCTACGCCAAAAAAAGTAGCAGTGATCTCACACTATAACTTAGTAAACGCTCACACAAAATAACCAGATTATTATCTGCGAGATTTCGTCCCTCTCTATCCACACACAACACTACAAACTAATTTACTTGATTTTCTGGGGCGCGTCACGAATGAAGAAAGAAGTATTTTTTTTATTTCGGATTTTTATCTCACGTTCAATAATTTAAAAATTCAGCAAATTTGCCAAAAAAAGAAGTGTTTTTAAAAAACAAACACACTATTAAAAGCTATATTTTATGAGAATTTAAAAAACACATTATACATGTTTATATAATAACATCATTTCAGCGTTTTATTTAGAAATTAAGAGACAGACAGAGAGAACAAACATTAATACTATTTAATAATAGTGTTAATAGTAATTATTTTTAAATATTTGAAATTTATTTCACTTTATCCAAGTGGGGTATTATTCACTACTTGTAAATTCAATATTCCGTATTGAAGACCTCTAGATATAAATCTATATGGAAGAAAAAAGTGGGGGTAAAATCTATAACTATATATAAAAGGCTGAATTCACTTTGATTGTGATTTATCGATATATGGGGTATAGCCTTCTGCTGTTTCTGTATGAGAGAACCAAAATAAAAACAAAATCTGAAAGATTGATGAGCTCATAGAAGAATATATGATGTTTTAAAGTTTGTATGTGTCTGTACTTTGCAATAGCTTGCTAGCAATATCCTCATTATGAGATATCGAATATAGAAATGGCATTGATTAATACGGCGCTATAAATATTTTTTTAAATGATATTAAATTACTTTAATAAATTTATATCAGTGTTTACAAACTAATGTATGTGTTTGAAAAAAAGTAGTATGGCATGCAACAGGAGAAAAATATTTGAATTGATACGTAATTCGCTAAATTGCTCACAAACACACACACACTCACACTAGATATGCAAATGATTCAGGATTTTGATGTAACTCGATAGCTATGTTTAATTAATTAATTATAATAACAAGCACTACTGGAAGTGTAATATTTTTCGTAAACCTTCACGAATTGTTGTTATCATATACACACATCAAAAATAAGGTAAATGTATCCGCAATTATAGTTTTTTGTTTTGTTGCGTGTCTGTCTGGCGCTGAATGCAATTTAAATATGATTTACGCTGCGATTCTGAAGCAAATTCAAACCACAATTAATGTAAAATAAATAATGAGCTCTCGAATATGTGCTTAATATTAAAATTTTTCAACTGTTGCAGCAGAACACACACACACACACACACACACACACACATATATATATATATACAGAAAAACAAAAATAAATAATTACAAATTTAGATTCATTGAGATAGAAAAATGAAATAAACCAGAGGCCGATAAAAGTACGTGACAGATAAATGTAAACAGTGAACGATTTCGAATGAGTTGTTGCCATATAACGCTTACATTAACGTTTTAAATGTTTTTTAATCTCTTATTAATAATCCCTTATTTTGTTTTGGTTAAACAGAATCCTGTATGACTTAATTTTGACTTATTTGACTATTAACATACAAATATGTATATTCTAAGCTATTTATAACGTGAAGGATTAAAATAAATCGAACCATATTTGTGTCGAAGTTTTTGTTTGATAAGTTTAACAGA
>JAQIVF010000988.1:0-16433 GCA_034698365.1 Steganacarus magnus
TCGAGAAAAATCACCAGATTGTTGGAAAATTTAAAATTTTCCGGTTATTTATTCTATAAAAACTTTTTCTCATTTATTTACCGAAATAAGTTACCTATTAATCATAATTACCCAGACTCCAAACCTCTAGTGAGGGGTCAACTCTCTAGATTATAAAAATTTTAGGGGGGGTCAAATCTCACCGGAATTAAGCGACAATTTTTACCTAATTTTTGACAAAAATTATAGGGGTCTCAAAAACTCATCGAATTTAAACGACAATTTTTGCATGCCTCGATTTTTCGTTAGGGGGGTAAGATTTTCCCGATTTTCTTTGGGGGGCCAGCACCCCCTCTGTGTAACTATGCTATTAATTGATGCAAATAAATTATTTTTTCTAAAATTGACGAATTTAAATATTAAAGATTTTCTTTGATCTTCGAATAAATATCGACATAGCTTTTCGCTTAATTTTATTTTTAATTTGCGTAATAATTCTTATTTCATACACCTGACTTATTCTGCATGATTGACTCCAGACTATTAGCAAAATTTATTATTTAATACGTTACGTAACTGAAAAAATTGAAAAAAAATCATCTCTCGTTTTATTTATAGCCAATTTGGAGCCTATTTAACAGATTATTTATATGTTGATAAAATTGCTTAACGATTATATGTGAATTCAAAAACATGTTTATACAGTACCTGTATATATATACATATAACGAAAACATAATTATTATTTAGTTTTCTTGAGATTAAAGTTTAATAAATTATTTAGAAATAATGCTTTTTATTATTTATTTGTTGGTTACTGTTGGCACCTGCTGTTGCGCCATCGATGACATTAAAATCTATAAAACCGAATTGAACGCCACAATGCAAGAGCATATTGTCAATAATACACTCGTTTTTTTAGAATCCAATACCAGTTATGCTGATGTGGCGACATTGCTTGCACAGAACATGAATCAAACATATGGCAGTGGTTGGCATGTATTGTCCGGAATGAATACCAACTTTAATTCACTGAATTTGCCGCACGAGTCAAACGCACTGTTTTATTTCTCATTCAAAGACTGTCACTTCTATTTATTTAAACAAATCGTTTCCGTTGTCAGTAACACTTGTACAGCCAAAGTAAGTAATAATCTAATAGTATTAATCACTTCAGTTTTACCCGCAGATAATAAAGATCGAAGAAATAAAATTTAAAGTTAATAACCTTTTTCTCTTAATGACATGTTAAGAGGGTTTTTAGATAGTTTATAATTTTTCAAAAATATTCATTTTAATTATTTAATTGTGGTTGAACTAAAAAATTTATTAACCTCAAAGTAGGAGGGGTTTATTTTTCTCCAAAAAAGCGTTCATGATCAGTAATGCGTTTCTATACAATTTTCTGTATAACACGCACACATCACTCTTTAATTGTCAATTGATATATTTATATATATGTCATTCACAGGAATATTTCATAAATACTACGAAATCAGCGCAAAACTCGGCATTGACTGTATTAACCAACGAATTACGTGACTATAATGTCACTAAAACTATCTACGGATTAAGTTATTCCACTTTGTTAAACTTAAATATTTCGTGTAATTTCGAGCAAATTATGAAAGAGGGCAGCAGTTGTTATTACACTTTAACACACACTCTCTACGAATACCTTCATAGTCTTAATTATTCGCGATTTACTATATCGGTAGGAGAACGCCATTTTACGAATACACTGACTGATGCCGCGACTTCGCGTAATCTTCAGTACACTGTCGGTGAAATCCACTTCACTGTTGTTATACACGACTGTTGAGAATTGAATAAATAATGTTTTATAAAAAAAATACTTCAAAATCACTTTTTTGTTGAGAATATGCTTTTTAACTATAAATTACAGACTAACCACGATTATTGCACATCTGATTATTATCCTATGTTTTTGTGAAAAAAATCAATTCATTTTTGTCAATAATATTTAGCAGTTATTTTTCGTTATATAAATAAAGAAATCTGTAATTCTTTCATTATTAGAGACCAGTCTACAAACAAAAAGACAGACCGACATCGCAAATTCAATAATAGCTTATTCCTTACATGAAATTGAGAAATAAAATATCCAATAGTTGTGTGTGTGAAAATAAAAACATGTCAATTCAAAGTATACCTATTATATATATATAAATGACTAACAAACAAACATTACTTCATTTATAAAACACTAAAAAAATACAAAATTGACTTAATAATAATCTGAAATTGCGTGTTATTATTATATGTTCGGTAATTTTCGTAGGTATATACTGTGCCATCGATGATATTAAAATCTACTGAAACGAAGTAAATAACACATTGGAAGAGCTTATTATCGGCAAAACTCTAACATTGTTAGCCTCCGATAAATTCTATGTGGAAGTTGCGTCATTATTGGCAGCAAATATGAACCAAACATATGGCAGTGGTTGGCAAGTGTTGTCCGGAATGAACACCAACTTTAATTCACTGAATTTGCCGCACGAGTCAAACACACTGTTTTACTTTTCGTATAAAGAATATCACTTTTATTTATTTAAATTAACAAGTTCTGAATTAAATAATAGCTGTTCAGCGAAAGTACGTATTGGAGTTTTTTCTTAATTTTATTTTCACTGAAAGCAATAATAATTTGTTACACAAAATATTTTGATTGAAAATTATTATTTCTTAAACAATTTATTGCAGGATTATTTCATAAATTCCACAAAATCAAACAATAACTTCGAACCGTCTATTACGCAAAATTCTATTAGAAACGTCACTATCACTCAATTGATACTTAACGCAACAGTTTCTGCGGTAAAAAGTTTGGATACTGCGTGCAGTATAGAGAACTTTAATCTAGGAGACGGTGGAATTAATTGTTTCAACATGTTAACCACCCCTATTTACGATGCTCTAGTAAAGGATAGATATATTAATTTTCTAATAAATTCTGGCGATAAATACTTTACAAAAACACTTTATCATTCCAATAATGCCACGACTATGTATTATACAATTGGAAATTTTGGATTTTGTGTTGTTTTTCTCAGTGTCTAGACATTCTTAGAAAAATTTATTAATATAAATGACTTAAATTCTTAATTAATAAATATAATTTCTAGATTAATATTTAAAAATTTAATTTTTAATAATGTATAAAATTCTAAAGGTTTTGTATCATTAATTGAGACTCAAAATTATAGCATTTGCTATTTTTTATTTCACGTGATAATAGCTTTTAAATGCTAATTAAGCTTGATTTACATAAAATTGAGGTGTTTTAGCTGTATTTATAAATGCAATTTCTGCTATTTCAATGATAAATGCTATAAATGCTATTTATTTGCTATTTTCCCTCAAAAAAATTGTCGTTGAATTCCGATGAGTTATCCGACTGACTCCAAATTTTGGAAAAATTCAAAAATTTATTTCAAGCCCGCAAATCTTTCAATAAATTAAAAATTTTTATTAATAGTTTCTAAATTTCTATGAGTTAAATATTGTAAAATAAAAGTTATTTTTAGTGCTATTTTGGTAATTTTTTGATGCAATTTATAGCGCTAATTCGATATGTAATTCTTGCAATTTTTTTGAGACTCTAATCATTAACTATACATAATGAAGTGAAATATGAGCTAATACTCACTCACACCACCAACTGCTCATTCGTTCCGTTCACTAAAATACGTCTTCCTCGTCACGAGTACCTTAGAAGTAGAAAAATCGGTTACATTGCACTTTGTGAGGTAGATTGTTGCCCAATTTGAGTTAAAAAAATAATTTTTATTAAATCGCGCAAACAATTAAATACAAATATTATTAATAATGAAACATTAGTTAAACAGAGTTTGAATATACAGATCTATTCTGTTACAAAAACAGTTCAAAGCGACTTCCTTCACTATTGGCCTAAAACTTTAAATTAAAAGTATTTTTCGAAAAAAGTACCAAAAAAATACTGTTAAACCAAGCCTAACTTAATCAAACCAAACCAATCCTAACCAATCCTAACCACAATTTATAAAATATACTTGAAAAAAATATCTGCTTATAGTTTGTTTATCTAAAATATACTGAATTTTTAGCACTATTCTTGTTTCCACTTTCATTTCGTTTTAACATTTTATACATTTACAATCAAATCTATAAAGTTTAAACCTTAATATCGTATTGTATCGCTTAATCTATCGCAAACTAAATTTCCAAAACAACTCATTTAATTTATCAAAATTTATTTCCATATTTATCGTATTTCAGTATTAAAGTGGAATAAACGTAATTGATTGTTATTTAAATAGAGCGCATGATAACAATAATGAAAACTTGTTTTAGTAAAAAATTTATTTTTCAAACTAATCTCACTATAAGTTTTTAGCTTATTGTTGCAATTAAATTACAACAATCTACCTCTCAAAGTGCAATGCAACCGAAAAATCTTCCCCTGAATTCACCTCTAATTTAATTGACATAAAACACTACAAATACAAGTATTATCATGTATGTTGTGATAGTGGACACAGTACCGCTAATTATTGATTTTAAGCTCAAACCTTAATTTAACCTCAGCTCCTATAGATTACCATTAAAGGTGACTGAACCAAATTAAATTAACAAATAACTTTATGATAGCACAAAATTAATACAAAAGTTTTCAATAAATTTTAACATAAACAGTACATAAAAATAACGCGCACTCAGCGCAAGAAGCAAATTAATGGCTGACTTCAACTAATAAATAATTAACGCGTAATGAATAATAAATAACATAATATTAATCTATTATAAGTAAACTATTTGACTACATGTGAGCGTAATACCAATCTATAAGTAAAGGTGTTAACGGTGAAAACAATGGAATATAACTATCATAAACTTTAATGCCACAAAAACAATTAATATTTATTCATAAAAACAGATAAACGAATTTTACGAGGGAATACTAATTTTATAAAATAAACACATACAATGTTTTCGTCGTGTAACACAACTCAGAACTAGTGTTCGAACATTATCGCGAGTGGCGCTGAGTGCGCAACACTTCTCTGCTCTCCCGGTCGTTCGGTCAACTCTTGGGTATCCGAGGGTTTTCTATGTGGTATGTTAGAGCTTAAATAGTTATAGATTAGTGATATGCTAATAACTACTAGTTTAAGCAGTGCTGCTTATATAAATAAAATGCGACAACAAATTGCATTTATTAATAAGGAGTGACGAATTTGCGAATAATAAGGGGTGACGTTTTAGTCATAACAATATATTCATTTTCCAAACTTAATTTATAAATAATTTGCTAAATTCAATATTTAATTATTATTATTTTTCATGTTTTTTTAATCTTGATTGACATTATAAAAAATTAAACTATATATTAACTAAATGTAAAGGTTAATTTTTAAATTTACTTAAAAAAACTTTGTCGACAATCAATTGAAGCAAAATTATGCAGTTCGCCAAAAGAAGGGTGAATCAACTTAAATATTTATTATAAATAATAAAGTAAATGTAAATTTTCATTGAAACAAATTAATAGTGCCATGTATTAGATAATTTAGTTGATTAAAACATTTTTTTATTAACACTCTTAAACATTACATTTAATAGTGTCGAAATATCGTCACTGATTAAAAAAACTTATACCATCCTTTAGTGCTTATCAATCAGCAAAAAAATGTTTTTAAAATATTGATATACATAACTTATATCCGCTTTTATTTCTAGATATGCACTAGAAATAGATTGATTATCAGAGATGATGTGATAATTGAAATAATAACCTTCACTGTTTCCCAAATTTTTCTAATATATATAAAGGATTAGTTTTTTAAACAAAATTAGTTTTGAAAAACATAAATAGTCTCTCGATTATGCATAAATTTATTTTGATTTGCATTTGCGTACTCTTCATCGGTATATCTAATTAAATTTTACTATTAATTGATATTAAGCTAATTATTTGACACTTATTTAACCACTAGTAATGGTGACAGTGAACGCGCAATTCTCTCGAAGTATTCGTCGTCCTTTCATTAGAACTGGTGGTCCCTTAATAAATCCTAACTATGTTCCAACAGGAGGCGGTTATCAGAGAGGCTATGCTAGTTTTGGTTTTGGTCGTTAAACACTACTATAAAGATAGTAAATATTAAAAGATGTTTTTTCCTAATAAAAATTTTTACAGTAAATTTAAAATTTATTTGAAATGTTTAAAGAATTTACTTTGAAATTAATTTAAAAGTTTAAACCTTATCTATATTAAAAATATTCAACCATTAAAGTTAAAAATTTGTTAATTATTATTACAGCACGTAAAACATTTAACGTAATGCTTATTTAGATACATAAGTATCATTGTCTGCAGCATTAATATTGAATAGTTTATCATAATAATTGAAATACGCTCAAGTATACTGAGCTTGAGCTTGATTTTACTTTGCTTAGGCTCATTAATAAATAAGATTGTGCTTGAGCTTCTAAAAAATAGCGTATGCCAGAGCTCGCGCACAAATAGAAGCTATGAAAGATTAAAGCACGACTTGATATTTTTCCAATCATTATTTAATTTCAATAAATAATTGCAATCAACATTATTTATTACCTAAATGCATGGCAACATAGTTTTGGGTAACGCTTATAGCGAATGCAGTGCACGGATCTCATTCACTGAAATACCTCAACATTGCTGTGAAGAATACATTTTTTTGAGGATCCACCAATTAGCGTATAGTATAAGCCAAAAAGTATCGCTTCACAGCAATACGTGAGGCATTTTAGTGAATGAGATCCGTTCACCGCTAACGCTAACGCTATGTCGATCTGCTATGTGAGTACAGTACCATAGTTACACATTGAGGAGGTCTTGCCTGGGTCTGGACCCCCCCCTAGAAAATCCGGAAAACTTGACCACCCCCTCCCCGAAAAATCGAGATTTGAAAAATTGTCGTTTAAATTCGATGAGTTTTTGAGACCCCTACAATTTTTGACCAAAATGAGAAAAAATTGTCGTATAAATCCGATGAGTTTTGACAACCCCCTCAAGAAATTTTGTGGCAGACCCCCCTAGTGGTTTGAATTTTGTGTAACTATCGTACAGTACACAGCGTGCAGTATGCATTTGGCATGTGCTTTGCGAGCGCACAAACACTAACACTGTTTAGCGTTGCAGCAATTATTTCGTTCAATTATTTACGGGCAAAAATAATCACAATTTAGTAAAATTAATAATAATTTACAATAATTAAAGCCGTGAGAAGCAAGGGAAGTAAATCTAGTTTTTATAAATATATTTTAAATGTAAGAGAATTTAATATAAATGTACAAAAACATTTTGATTGTACAAAAAACTAACTAAGTTCGATACTCCGACCTTCGAACTTAAGCCTGATTTTTTAAACTCAAAAAAATAAAAGTTTTAAGCTTTATATTCATTAAATAAGGCATCAAAAAGTCGATCTTTAAGCTCACCGCAGCTCAGAATGAGCTTATATTCATCATTAATGTAATCGATTACGCGTGTCTACGAGAATATCTATTTATTTTGTGAAGTTAACCAATCTAACAGACTTGCAACGAATTGATCGCAATTAAAACGGACTGTCCATTATATGAACCACTGGATATTAGTCCGTTAAAAAAATATGGATAATTTTCGCTAAAAAAATTAGATAGGAACTATCAATTCGTGTTTTTGATGATGAAAATTGTTAACAAACACAGTTAGAGATCCCTACACAGTTGACGGACAAGCAGTGAAAAAGATGTCGTTTTTTATAAATAGTTGCAATTTATTTGAACTATTTTTTTCAAAATTGACTTATGTTTTACTAAAACTTTTGCACTTAATAAACAATTTCAAATTCATTCATAGTTAGCTCATTTATGAATGTTCGTTCTATGTTCCCGCTCGAGTGAAACACACTGTTTTATTTCTCATTAAAAGACAATCACTTTTATTTGTTTCAATTGCCGCATTCATACTGTGGCCAATAATTCTTGCACAGAAAAAGTAAATTTTAATCTTTATTTTACTAAATTTCACAATTTTTATAAATTCTACGAAATAAGCGCAGGTGTCGGTAATAATTGTTTTGAACAACGAATTACGTGACGTCACTCTCACTAAAATTATTCTGAGTCTATCTGTCTATGCGATAAAAAATTGATGTTTTTTATTGAAATTTTGAGCAAATAAAGTGCGCAGTAATTATTATTGTGACACGCGGTACACGTCGTCACGCAAACATCGGTGACTATCAGTGGCAAACATCGAGAAAAGTGGACTTAAACACTGAACTGTTAGCAATGTTGGCGATAAGAGTCAGTAATGACTAATAATTTTATTATTACTAATCACATAAAAGCGATCTCTGAGATCAAACATTAGCGACACAAACAAATCAAACTTAATTTTATACTATTAATCATATTTTTGTAATCTTTTTTTGATGTTAATGCGGCACTCGTTAACGAGACGCGACGACAGTAAGTCGTGTTAAGTGCAGAACAGCACTAATTTTATGTATCGCTATAAGCGTTTAATCAATAAAAAGTGGTTTTTAGAAATAATATTGATCACTAATTTATTTATAATCACGGAACGGATTGTGATAAAAACTTTCTGCATTCTGTGTTTGTTCAATCTATCTGTGGCTACAGTTTAAGCCATCAAATAAAATATTATCACCGCGCAATCGGCGGTAAAACCCATTCTTCGAGTTTCAACGTTTTGGTTGTAATCTTCGGAACCGCTCGGGCGATCGAGACAAGATTGGTGCCTGATATCGACAAAATCTCCTATGGTGTGCAAGTATTTGGTTTGGAGCTCGAGAGTTGAGCAGAACGAACCCGAGAGCGATCTCATTAAATATCGCGTTTGCGTTTTGAACAGTAGTGTCCTATATTCGCGTTACTGTGTCGACACGCATACAACAGTGGTGGAGTCGACCTAAACTGATCATATTATCATAACTTGCGCTCATTCATTCTTCATATGGTGTATGTCAGAGGAGGAAGAATATTACGATTCGTCTTCTCAACCAAAAACTAGAGAAGCAAAATTAATTCATACACAAAAACTATTACGTGAACAACAGAAAGTAAATTTGGAAATCATGGCTACAATGGATGAATTGAAAAAAGACAAGAAGGCTCTGGAAGTGAAAGTGAAAAGATTAAATGACGCGTTATTACAAGAAAAGAGCTCATTTAAAATTTTAGAGACTCGGTATATAGATATTCAGGCTACTAATGATTTATTGCAATCAACGTTAGCTGACGATCGGATAGCAGCCACATCTGAGAGGAAGGCGATGCAGAAACAGATGGACGAACTGCAGGATATGGTCAGACAACATGTTCTGAACCAAAGCCAGGCAAATGCCGGTAACTATTCGATCCCGAATTATCAGTCGACGGGATATAATCATAATACGAGTGGTGCGGTCAACGATGCAACTATTAATGCGATTAAAGATTTGACAGCAAACATGACTGCTAATTTTACTACATGTTTGCAGACAGTGGCTGGTATTCGAAAACTGCCAGACATTAGTAAAGTCATAGCGGAGTTTACGAGTGAGACTCCACCAAAATCATATATTGAAAATTTTGACACTCAAGTGCTCTTTAATCAGTGGCCTATAGACAAACGGAAGGAGTTGTTAGGCTCACAAATGAGTCCATCATTGATGGAAAAATATAAGAAATTTTATGGAAACAACTCATCACTTCAATGGACTGAATATTCAACAGCGTTCGTTAAAGAGTTTACATCTCAATCAGCCAAAATGGCGGCTTTCAGCCAAGTGAGGAACCTTAGCCGCGATAGCTTTAAAACGACAGCTGATTTTATGAAAGCATATCATAAGATCGTCTCAGCCTATAGTGAAGAGGACGACTTCACATATCGTATGGAGTTGATCTCGAAACTCCATCCGGAAACTCAGAAGCTGGTATCGGCGAAGATGTTTGAGAAAGAATTTACGACTGAAGAGTTTAAAAATTTCGTCATACATTGCGACAATTGTAACCAAGCGGTTAACAAACGTGAAAAGGAAAGACGACTTCTGGAAAGTATGTCTAATAGACAACAGAGTAGCGGCCATTTTAGGCAACGTTACCAACAAAATAGCGGCAGTGGTCAGCGAAGTAATAACACTACTGCTAGTAATAACGTTGTATCTCGTAATGCTATACGTTGTAACTTCTGTGGTGGACGCAAGCACACAGAAGAGAAATGCTATCGCAGACTAAAGGGTATGACTACTGAAGAAGCCAAAGCTGAAAGGGAAGAACGCGTGAGGTTCTATCAACAGCAGAACCAATCACAACAGCACGTCATCAATGAAGAACCTGAAGCGAACGATGAATCGGGTGCGAGCACTACAGCCTCAGAGGATGAGGATTTAAACACGTAAGCCGTTCTGATGGAGGCTCAGATACGGCGTCTTTAATAGTAAGCCCTCAAAATAATTTTCAAAGTCTAACTAATTTAAACAATGACAAGCCTGTCATTAAACTTAAAGTAAATAAAATTATATGCGCTAACGCTTTGCTTGATTCGGGTGCAACCCATGCTGTAATTCACAATAAAATTGCCGATAAGTTAAGGCTTGTACTCGAGAACATGCGGTACAAACTAAAGGGTATTAACTCTGAAGCCAAAGCTGTTGGCAGCGCTTATGCTGATGTATGCTTTAAAAATCTAAAACATCGCATATTATTTCATGTCAGCGAAACAGTAGGTTTCGATGTGATTCTCGGAACTGAATTTATGAAAAAATTCAATATCACATTAAATATGGGTGAAAATAAAATAATGGCCGGAATTAAACCGAAAACAGTTATAATCGATAACAAAAGTGAATTGTTTTCAGCCATTTTTAAAGTGAGCACAGTTAATGACAGTAACGATATTACGAGTAACGCATGTCATGTTATCGAAAACATTTCGTCGGTAGACAATTATATCGAATCAGTCTACAATATAATGACGACTAATAAAATGTACGAATTAAGAGACGAGACTCTGATAAATAACAATTTAGTGAAAAACGTTTTTCTATCACAATTTAAGCTCGACAGTTGTCCGCTATATTGCAGACAAGAATTAACTGATTTATTATGGTCTAAGAAAGATTGCTTCGCAAAAAATCAATGGGATATCGGATTGATTCCAGATTTTGTCTGTCGTATAGAACATGATCCGATACCACAACGATATCATAAACCATTTCGATATAATGTCGACGATCGACAATTTATTAATCACGAAATTGAAATGATGTTAAAATCGGGAATTATTCGTGAGTCACGTTCAACATCTGCAGTGCCGGTGATATTAGTAAAGGGAAAGGACCCGAAAAAACCACGAATGGTTCAGGATTATCGCGAAAAAAATCTCAAAATGAAAAAACCTGATTATCCGCCAACACTTATGTCTGATTGTCTGGATATGCTTAGAGGCGCAACGTTTTACTCGTGTTTCGATATGTCGAAAGCGTTCTATTGTATGAAATTAGCGGAAGAATCGATACCATTGACATCTTTCCAAACACAGGATGGCAGTTACGAGTACTTAAGGGTTTCAATGGGTTTGAAACCATCTCCAGATTTTTTGCAAATGATGACGAATAAAGTTTTCGGTCATTTAAAAAGTCGTAATTTAGCGAATTATTTCGATGATTTAGTTCTGATCGCTAAACCAGAAGACATACATTTGGTCGAAGAAGAGAAAGTAAAACTTCATTTACGAGACTTACATGAATTTCTCGATATTGCAATTAAAAATGGAATAAAGTTTAACCCAAAAAAGTGTGCGTTTTTCGAGACACAAATAAAATTTCTCGGATTCATATGTGATAGACATGGTAAACGTATTGACAACGAACGCGTTAACATGATGTTAGCGTTACGACCACCGAAAAATAAGAAACAATGTCAAAAGATTTGCGGTTTAATTAATTATGTGCGAGATTTTTACCCGATTCGGCATTCAATGAAACCACTCTACGATTTTACGCGAAACAATGTGACGTTTACGTGGGGGGACAACGAACAGAAGAGTTTTGAAGAACTAAAGCGAATGTTAGCCAACCCTGCAATACTGGAATTTCCAGAACCGACAGCAGCTAAGTTCATTCAAAGTGATGCGAGTTCTTTAGCATGTGGTGGTATACTTGGCCAACAACATCAAAACGGCAAGATCGGTATAATTAGTTTCTACTACCATTCGTTCAGTGATACTGAACAGCGTTGGTCCACCATTGAGCGGGAGCTTTATGGCATTATAGTAGCGGTCAAAAAGTTTCGAAACTACTTGATATGCCAACACTTCACAGTGATGACCGATCACCAACCACTAGAAAGCCTTAACAAATTAAGGGCGTCAACAAACCATAGAATTTTACGTTGGGGGGCGTTCCTAAGCGAGTTCACATTTACTGTGCGGTACATCAAAGGAAAAGACAATATTATAGCCGATGTGGTCTCACGATTACAGTATAATGTCGACAACATTAAAGACAAAGAAAATTTCAACGAAATTAGTAGTGACGAGTTGCGACAAATACTCGATATCAATGAACAGACAAATGATGATATAAACCTGATATCTGAAATGAATAGCAGTATTGAATCACAATTAGAAGTAATTGACGATATTATTTACTTCATGTCTGGCAAACCATCGCCAGACTTCAAAGCTATATTTAACGCTATCAATGATGAAAGAATCGATGGCAATACTATTTTAAATGCACAACAAAATGACTTTTATTGTAACAGAATTGTGGCTAAACTATTATCAAAAGATCGGACATATAAAAACCTAATGAAACGTTTTTGTGTCGACGAATTTAATCGACTTTTCCATAAACGGAAAAATGTTTCGAAAAAGAACCCTAAGTTTCAATTAGTTATACCGAAGATTTTGGTTGATTTGATATTAAAAACATATCACGACGATTCAGGTCATGCAGGGTTCGACAAATGTGAGTAATTAATTAATAGCAAATATTGGTGGAAATACCAACGAAATGAAATTAGAGCTCACATTGCGAATTGTTTAGTGTGTCAGAAATCGAAAGTTCGGACATTACCGCCGTATGGAATCGGACAGATAACGCCATGCGATCTGTCACCGATGTATTGTTTGAACGTCGATGTATTTGGACCGCTGTTGAGGTCAAAGAGTGGAAATCTTTATGGTCTGACTATTGTGGACAGGCTTACACGATACCACATTGTTGAAGCAATTCCGAGTCAAAAAGCAGACATTTTGTGTCAAGTTTTGGAAAAAGTTTATATTCAATATTCAACGCCACGCTATCTAATCACTGATAGACACGCCTCTTTTCTGGGGTCAAAATTTCAAGAGTTTTGTAAACGTATGGGCGTTACACATCTTCCGACCGCCAGCTATTCTCCGCAGAGCGATGGGATATCGGAAATCGGTAATTATAAGGTCATACAGAAGATGCGCATATATTCTTCAGAACGTGACACTGATTGGGACAAAGTTTTGCCAATAGTTGTGCATCAAATCAATAATGAAGTCAATGTTACGACTAAATATAGCCCGCAATATCTAATGTTTGGCTATATTTCTCGAAATAAATTTGAAAATAAAATCAGATTGTCTGAAATGCGTGAAACATCTGATGAACCAGAAGTTGGACGACTTGAAGCCGCAAGAAGAGAAGCTCAGTTCAGAATATTGACTGCTGAACACCATTGGGCAGAAAAGAAAAACTTTAAGAGCATTAAACCGTTTAAGAGTTTAAGAGAGGAGATCTCGTGTGGATTATCGACCGAACTTCAGTGCCAAAACTATGTTTAAAGTTCCGAACACCATATCACGGACCGTTTATTATCTGTGATGTGTGAACGAAAACACTTTTAAAGTAATAAGCGTTAACAAAGGAAAGTCGCGTCTACGTATTATTAACGGACGAATGATAAAGCCTTACTTTGGTGAATATAATCGAAAGGCTTTACACCTTAAAAAGAAGATAGAAAGTGGTGATTACATGTCCGAAGTGAACAAAACAAAAATATCGGACGAAGTATTTGATGTGCGAGACTTAGTCCGTTGGAAATTAATGGATCGTTTGGACACTATTCGTGATACAGAAAAAATTCCTCACATCTTATTGGAAAAAGAGGAAAACCTTATTGAACGTGATTTGATTGCACACAATAAGGAGAGCGCTGATAGGGCCAGCCTTAAACCAATCAAAGCAAAGGCCAAGCGAAAAGCGGTGAAAAATAGTAAGCCTTATATTTCTAGCGCTGAATTGCAGAAAGAAATCCGTGAAAAAGTAAAATTAAATCGCGAGAAAATTAAAAACAATAAAATTGTTAAATTAAAATCAGGTCGAACTACGAAACCAAATTTAAAATTCGCTGATTTTATAATACATTAGTTTGATATAATTTTAAAATTGATTTTAGTGTTAATGTTAGTTTAAATTTTTATTGTTAATGTTAGTATATATTTTAACTTCTAATTAATTTATTTTATAATTGATTTTAATTTTCAATAGAAATCTTAACTATGGTTTTTAAAATTTGGTATTTTAGTTAATTAATTTATTAACCCTCTAATAATTGTGCAGTGAAATACGTTACTGATACGTTTAGAATTGAAATGATTGTCACATATGTGAGATTATTGAACCTATAGTGTGCTAGAATTTGATCAATTATTACATTACATTTAATATAATGATTTTGTACATATCGTATGTGTTGGTTATTGTGATTGATTTTACCGAAACATAACTTAAAATCAAAACATAAAAAATTTAGTCATAGTTTGAGGCGTTTTAGGCGCTGATATTATAGATATGAGTTATGTGTTAACACAGCGGCAGTTAGTAATGAAAATTAAGCAGCGATTATATAAATATTTCATTATTAATATATATTATATCTAAAATACTAGTCATGAGTTGAATGCTTTATTAATCACTCTATGATAACACATAACCACATATAACAACAATAAATTTGGTTAGCATTTATTTGAATTGTTTGTGCATATTATATATGTATTTGAGTCTCGAGGGAATAGTGATGTCTTAAATATAAAAAATGTCACATTTTAGTCACACATCAGTTTGAAATTCAAACATAATATGAAAAATACGTTATGAAAACGCTATCAATATTATAGCCGTTAGAAAGTTTGTGCACACAATGTGATAAATTTAAACTTATAGGCCAATGTGTGACACATAAATAATAGTCAAATAATATCGATATTATTTGAATCTAAATGTAAGATATTCTTGTGACTAAAACTACCCCAAAAATATTTGTAAATGCGCTCACAATTTTGTTAGCATTGAGGCATATCTCGAAACACGTGCTTATGTTGGTATACATTGAATGTATGCCAGTATAGCAAAACATAGCACAGAACGCAATACATAACACACTACACATATAATTTAATTGCATAACTGGTTACGAAACCTTAGGGTTAACGAACGGTAACGACGTTCACGTTCGTATACCGGTTCTGAGCAGATGTGAACACACATACAATATAGCTGTGGTTAACAAAATGTAATTTAGTTTGAGGCACATAATAGTTTTTGGATTGGAGTTAACTCTTCATTTTCATATTCATATCATTTTCATTATATCATTAAAATTGTTAGTTATTTTCGGAGTCTGATCACCTCCGATATAATTATATATTTTGGGAGATAAAAGTCTGATCAACTTTTTATCCCTTCATTTCATTCATTTTTGGGTAAACTTTAATTTGTGAATTAATTTGTGCGGAAAATTAAATATTAAGCGGAAAACTGCTATATATATATATTCAGTTTTAAATTCAATTATAAAACCAGTAGTTTTGTGCATCACTTTAGTGTGATATAAAAAACAAAAACTTGTATTTAGTGGCACTCATAACAGCAGCAAAGGAGTGAACACATATTTTGAAGAATAAAAAACAAAAATAACTGCGTGTAATAAGCAAAACATACAGCGAAACGAAGTGACTTTACGGGTGTTAGTGTTCGTCTCAAAAGGGGCTAAACTGGGGTCGAACTGACCATAAATTAATATCTAGTGTTCGCCCGCTTATGAGAACAACTACTATTAAACAAACAATAGTTTGAATCAGACCCATAACTTTGGCTGATGTCAAACACAACTAAAAATTAGTGAACGTTAGGCAATCGTTTGTCGCAATTTACCGAAAGGGTTAAAGAAGGACAACGAAGAAAACTCCTGCGCATAATTATGGCATCGAATATATTCGTCAGTATCGACGATTGCGAGTCGGGATCAGAAGAAAAAACTTTTGTGAAAAGTTTAGTTTTGACAAAATCGCAGTTTTTGGAAGCAATATTTTGTGCACAGATGGCAATGCGTGGCAGACAACCGATAAAAGCTAGAGTGAGGCGCATGTGTAA
>JAQIVF010000989.1:0-16425 GCA_034698365.1 Steganacarus magnus
TGCAAGACTTGTGCGCAAAGTTAAGAGACTGTTGTAAAGTTGTCGACAAAATTATTAAATAAATTTAGCAAATGTTTGCCCAATTATTATAGTACAATAATGCATCTTTTTTTTAATTATTAAGTTATTTTCATATATTGTTATATTTATCAGTTGAATAATACTAATTTATTATACAGTATTGTTGTTTTTGTATTGTTGAGTAAATGGTGATTAAAAACAAAATTTCTGTTTCTAAGATGGTTCGCGTGAATAAGAAATATTGCAATCGAGAAATATTAAGCTATTAGAACTACTAGAGGGATCTTTTGGTGAATTGTAAGCTTATAAAGAAGAAAAGAGTTCAAAACACAACACTAACTATATTATGCGTGTAAAATGATTATAATTAAACTAGAAAAACGTGCAAAGTTTATCTAAACGATGAATAATTTTGTTAACCAAAGGGAGGGAGAGTTTAAATTTTATATTTGAAATTAAGTAATTTATTAACTCTTACTGTATAATGCATTGTTTTTATCATATACTGTAGAAGTTTATCATATATTTAGTTATGGTATACTGTACATGAAGTCCTCAGCTTTATTGAACTTTATATGAATTTAAATGAATTAAGTTTATTTATAATATATTTAATTTAATTATTAATTACAGTAAACTTAAAAAATTTGCTTTACATGCAATTTTCATATAAACTTATACTTATTCTACAGCTATAAGTCATTCATTTTAACATTAACCTACATTTAATATCTTTAAAAATATTATTACAATCAATTATATTAACAAAGTTATGTTTTATTATTGCTCTTTGAATACACTTGATTAAAATATTTTGCAATCTCAAGTATAAAAACAATTAGACCGCTAATTAAAGTGATAAGAATAGTCTAAAGATTATAATATACTGTATACAATACATTAGTAATGTTTACGCAAAATTAATAACTTATAAAGATTTTACACTAGAAAATATTGATTAATGTGCACCTATTTAGCATTGATGCATATGCAGCACCGCATATACGCTTATGTTCAAAGTTTCAAACGATCGCATAGTAAAAATTTCACGTTATTTAAAATTTTTGATCGAAAAATTAATGAAATTTACGAGAAAGTTTTTAAAATCAAATTTTTCAAACAACTTTCATAAGCTTATTTTGAAATTTTTAGAAATGCTTTGAAACCCGAAAAGTGCCGAATAATTATTTAATAATAATTGCCTTAAAATATTGAGGATGAATTCATTTAAGAAATAAGTTTTAAAAGTTCATGCGTTGAGGTATTACAGTATTATTTAAAGTAAAACATTGTAGTACTTCAATTCATAGTTACACTCCGCTCCAAACCTCTAGGGGTGGGGTCAGCCCTTGAAATTTTAAGGGGGGTCGGATTTTTCCGATTTTCTAGAGGGGTCAACTCTGTGCAATGCACCCCTTCTGTGTAACTTCAATTGAAAAAGAAGCTTTATTTTAATACTTTTTTAAAAATTATACCTTAAATTCAACAATCACTTACACGGCATTTGGCCTGAATTGTTGAACCTACTATTGAATATGATGCGAGAAAATGTTTATGAAGAATAGTATTGCTGATTTGAACAATTATGAAACATTAATCAACTAATATTAATTAAAAGCTATCAAAATCGTCAGTACTAGTTCCAGTTGATGCGGTGGCTCTTCTTCGTACGGTTGTCTCCACTTCCTCCTCTTCATCGTCTAAAAGTTCGTAATCTTGTTTTCCAGAGTATCGTTCTCTCATCTAAAGGGAAGATTTAAACAGATATATATATATATATATATAGTTGTGAAATAGTTTTGTGCCCTCAAACTTAAGAATTATTCATAAAAAAATTAAATTTCTAAAAAAATAATAAAGAAAAAATCATTAATAGTTTATAAACATTTTTTGAAAAATTAAAAAAAATCGAAATAATTAATCATCTGATACTTTTGATGACTAAAAATATCGATAGAAATTTCGCTATGAATATAAAATTAATTAAATTTTTTTAGTAATTTTAACTCAAAATAATATGGTAATATTTCTTGTTCATACAATTTCTTCGATCTCTTTTTGTCGCTCCGCTTTTCTTTCCGCTTCGTCCGAAAAGTACTCCCAAACCATTAGTCCGACGATGCCCAGCGTCGGCACTAGCAATACCATCGAAAACATGCCAAGAGCTAAATAACCCAACCATTCGTTAGCCCACGCGAGCGTAGAATTTGTCGAGTTATTAGCGGAATCTACGGTAACCACTTCTTCAGACATTTCTTAATTGTTATTCTATTAATAGCGTAACAGTTATTTTAACATTGTTTTTTGGTCAGAATAACGTTAAAAACTTTTTTGAAAATATAACTGTATGTATGGATTAGAATAATAATATTCTTTAATTCTATTGATTAGAATAAAGAAGCTAATGTTAAAAATTTCACATTTTAACAAAATCGATACCTATTCTGCATATATCTATATATATTCTAAAACAACTTGAATTATGACTGAAAATTATCATAATCCAACTAATAGTGAACATTATTTAGGTTTGCGATCAATGTAATGATACGATCTCTCGTGAAAGTAGACATAAGAACACTGAGTACACGTTAATAAAAATTGAACTCAAACTTTACCGCACAAAACTTGAGCGGAATCGCATTCGAATTCAAGTTTAAATAGACAGAAAAATCATTAAATAGATATTACTAATATAAGAATAGCGTGTTTGGTTATAATTGTAAATTTATCTTTAGTGTTTTATAGCGGTTATTGCGTTACTTTTTTTCATCAATATTGTATAGTTGTGTTACGCAATTGTTTATATTTCGCGAAGTGACCCACAAACCGATAACTCAAATTGTTTGCAATAAAAATGAATGAGTATGAGTAAGAAGAGATATTAAATTTACTAGAGTTCAAACCAAATCCCCTCTAAACTACTTTATGTCAAAAGATATTGAAAAATTATTTTTCACACAATAGATAATAAGAATCTTTTTTTAGATTCTAAAAATCGATTGCATTCTCAGACCATTAATTTTACCGTAAAATGAGTGCTCTAGTCATTGAAAGTTACATTTACATGTTTTTACCATATACTTAAAACCTCAGACTTTTTAAAGCTTTATAAATTACTAGATTATATTGCGAAATCATATTATCCTGGTTTTACCCGAGAAAATAAAAGGTCTTATATTTGCTTACCCATTTCTGGTAAAAATGAGAATTCTTATTCACTACTAGTCCTTAAGATAATTATCTATGATTAATAATATTTAATGTTTTTTAAATTGAAAGCATTTAGGTTTTTATGTATGTGTTCGGTGCGGTATATGATGATATTAAACTTTTGTTAGCTTCCCTTTTTGAGATAAATAAAACTAATACTTGATTTGTATAATTGTATTAATTTCTAGTTAAAGAGTCACACTGAATTGCATTAAATTAATAATAGAATAATTACTAGATTACTAAAAATATTCAATTATGATTCATTTATGATATTCAAATATGAATAGATTAGAAAAGACTTAACTGATCGTAACAAAAGAAGAAAAAACAATAATTTTCAATTTTACTGTTATCAATACATATCAGGCAAGCATAATACAGCATATTAACAATATTGTAAATATTGATTACAAAAAATAAGTGATAATTGCCTGGGAAAATGTGTTATGGCTTCAGAACTGATAACTATTAAAACAAATATAGTCACATAATTGAATTTTTTATATATCGAATTATTATTTATTTGAAAAAAATTACGAAATGATAATTCATTACCATTAATAATTAGGTTATTTTGTTTTGTTATTATCAAAAAATTAAATGGCAACAAATTTGATTTTGCGAACTTTAAGTATTAGTTTGTTTGTGCAATCGATGGTTAATTGTGAAAAGATATCGTACGATGAGTCAAACTTACCAAACGATACTTTGACTCTGATGTCTGATTTACCGTTCGATAAGCCACTCTCTATCAGGCAGAATGTGTCATATTATTGCTACGCAAAACTACCCTGCAATAAATTAGCTTCACATAATATTAGGTGCGACGATACTCTACCACCGATACAGTGGCTTCTACCGCGTAATTTCAGAGATTTTGAATTAACATACGGAGTCAATGCGACGCGACTAGAGTTCAGCAAACAGTCTTTTTCTAGTATTAAAGATAACAATTATCTGATACGAAGTTCAATTCATATAACAGATATAAGTCTGTTTCATGGCGGCACATATTCTTGCCTTCATCCTCATATCGGAGAATCTTACTACTTTAATGTAGCGGTGAGGGGTAAGCCTAGGGTTATATTTTTGTCGTAACAGTTCGACTTTTTTAGTTATTTATTATTAAATATACTATTATTTGTATTACTATTTGTAAAACAAATGTTTTTGATAACAAGGTGGTCACTCTACTGACGCGTGTGCTTATGACGATCAGTGTGAAAGTTTTCATTGCAATAAACAGCAAATGAATGGCCAGTGTTTGTGTACTTACGAAAATCCTGTATATATTTCCCGAATCGATAGGTGTTTGAAAGGTATTTAATATTAGTATTATTGTTTGCGTTAAGTCATAGCTTAGTACTGTAAGTTTGTGTGATTTAGAATCGCAATGGAATGAATCGTGCGAATATGACGAACAATGTAATTATAAAAAGTCAAACGCAATTAAATGCGAAAATGAAACTTGTGAATGCATTGGTGGCTACACTGATGTCAAAATTCCTTTTACTCCCGGAAAGGCATGTCTTAAAATTGGTAATGATTCGAAATACTGTATAACACTTGATTGTTTGTTTATAATATTCTTACTGAGGGTTTTATAAAAATGAGATTTAAGATAAAATATTTTAAATAAGTAATTATTCCGCAAATTATAGCCAATTTGGAAGAATCTTGTAACAGATCTGAACAGTGCACTCCTTCCACCACTCACTCGTTTTGCTCGTCCAAACAAATATGCGAATGTTTGTCTGGATATAGACTCGAAACAATACGCAATGTTAAACAGTGTGTGATCGTGAAGCAGTGTGATTCGTCGAAACTCGGCTTTAACGACAACTATACTCGCGGCGATTGCGATGAAAACGAGTTTTGCAGAAACAGTGTGTGCCTTTGCAAAACTAACTATGAAATATTTGGCGATAATATGTGTCATCTTAAAATTATATATGGTATGGTATTCTGATTAAATTGCAATGTTTTACTATTCTTTTGCAGATTATTCTAATATAAAACTATTAATTGATGGACTTAGGCTTAAATTGTTTTCAGAATTTAATAATTACTAATACCAAGAAAGAACTAAAACAAAGACAGATCTAAAATCTTTTTCTCAAAAAAAATAAAGTAGAATATTAAAAGTTATTTAAATCTTGAATAAATCTTTTTTTACAGGCATTAATGTAATTTAATTGTTGTTCTACCTTTAATGCGAAATCTATGACTAAAAAATCTGGAATTATAGCAAAACTAATTCAGAGTTTATCTAATTTCTGCCAAAACAGAGCCCACAGAAAAAGAAACATGGATTACTAAATTTGGTTACTATATTCTCGGAGGAATGTGTGCATTACTTTTATTTATTTTAATACTAATTGCGTGGCAAATCATCAAATACAAGCGCGAAAGGTTTATTTTAGTTTATTATTTCCTATAATATATTTTTCCAGATATTGAACTATTAATTTAGTATTTATTTTATTTAAACTAACTTGTCGTGTATTTTTTTTCTATTTAGCAAATTAATACTATCGATATCAATAGCAAGATAGATAACAAAAACCATATTTTTCGTTTCGTACCAATATTTTTATCAATCAATTGTTTGGAAAAAAAAATTCTTAAACATTTGTTGTTAATTAAATTTATTTATATACACATTTAAATTATTATAAATTTCTTAAATTATTTTCTGTTTTATACAAATCAATATTTTTTGTAATTAATTTAAATAGAATTGTAAATCAATTAAAACAAATCGGGCCGATTTTAAAACCAAACGCTTGATTAGATAAGCCATAGTCTACGGGCCAGAAGTCAGTGATCGGCAAATGCATCGGTTTTGTGGTGTGAATCATGAAATCAGTTTTACTCTCCTCAGAGTTTTTTCCCTTTCGTGCGAAAACAATTTATCGATTAATTTTTTAAAAATTATTAAGTGTTAAAAGTTGACATACTTGACAGCCATCATACAGCACTGTTGGCTTATTTACAGAACGGTAACCAAATTCGTGATTGTTTTGTCCGAGGAATTTAACGGAGAAATCGTAAGATTGAGTTTGTTGCGAAAACCACGCAACAGAGTTGACGCACGTGTACGTGAAGTTCTGATACGCTTCTTTGCTCAGCAAACGAAGAAACGTTAACTGCACCGAACTAACCACTTCGTATGTCACTTTGAAGCCACTTCGTATTGTACTAAACCATCGCTCGTTTCGCTCTTTTTTCCACGTTATTAGCGCTTGCTATATGTTTAATAAATTTTGCATTAAATACAAACTTGTAAATTACTTATAAAAACTACGTTCTCCTTGTTTGATCGTTTGTTTTTTGTTTAAGAGATTCAAGAGAAAAAATGAGATAAAGGTTAACGGCTTTGAAAATAGTTAGAGTGGCAACAAATATTTAGTTCAGTTTCTAAGAATCTAACGATCGTAAGAGGGATTTGCAATACTTTGAATGATGTGTTATAAATGTATTTTCTAGTGTATTATAATTTTAAAACTATTATAGTTAAACTTTACTGAAGAGGTCTGTTGATCAGGACTGACGCATGTGTGGCCACCAGCGCTCATATTGCAAAACACGTGAATAGCGTCGTCGTATACGCCAAGGTTCGGATCGATCCAATACCAACCTGTCAAACAGTTTATTAAATTTATTAATTGATTGCATCGAATGGTTTGTTAGTTTCATGCCATCATCGAAGGTTGGATGAGCGTAATAAATGTCTCTGCAAGAACGCGCAGGATTTGTTTTGGTTCCGAACGGTTTCATTAAGCCATCAATTTCTTTGCGCATCGCGTATATACTCGTATACACAGTCATCAATCTATTTCGAAGATCTTCGTCAATATTATCCTTTCCAGCTTTATTTCCATTTGTTTGATCTGTTAATTAATTTTTTTGTTATCCGCTTATAATTTTATATTATTTTAGTTTCAAATTTCGATACCTTTGCTATTTGGTTGTGGCATAAAAACTGGAGATTGAGTGGTTGTCTTCAAGAAAGTGTTATAATGCTTTAATTTTGGCGACGCATCGCGTTTATGTCGATAGCCGTAAGCATAATCTTTTTCTAATAACATTTCTGGCGGAATCGGTGGCGCTTCTCCGGGCGGACCTAACGATTAATGTCGGAATAGTATGTTTTCAAAAAACGTAATTCAAAATACCTGCAGGTCCGGGCTCTCCCGCTGGTCCTTGTGGTCCAGGCGGTCCATCATTTCCGGTTTGACCTTTCGAGCCAATTGCGCCTTCCATTCCTGGTATGCCTTCTTGTCCCGTTAAACCAGGCGATCCTATTTAAACATAGTTTTAATAGTTCAGTATATGCTTAAATAATACAACAAACAAAATGATACCTTCAGGACCGGTAGGTCCAGTATCTCCTTTAGCACCAAAAGGCCCAACTTCTCCCTTCTCCCCGGGTTCACCTTTTTCTCCAATATCACCCTAAAATAATGAATAACTTGGTTGGAATTTATCACGTCAGCAATAAAAATGGGTGTAAATAATTCACAAACCTTTTTGCCTGCTCTGCCCATCAAACCTCTCAGACCTTTATGACCTATTTATCAATAAACACATTAATTCACACGAATAGCAAAATTGTTTAATACTGAAAAACTAATGAAAATAAAATCTATCTACTTTACCCTTTTTTCCTTCGACACCCTTATCACCCTTCTCTCCTTGCAGACCCTAATAAAACATTTATTAATATTAAATTCTGTAACAAAGCATCAAAACAAACCATTTGTCCTGTAAGTCCCTGTTCACCTGGTGATCCTGGAACACCCGGTTCTCCTGCCTTTATCGCGAAAAAACTGTTAGAAATTAAAAAGTGATATATATATATATATACGATTACCATTCCCTGCGGTCCGCGCGCACCGGAGTCTCCTATTGGTCCAGTGGCGCCTTGTATTCCTTGCGGTCCGCGCTCTCCTTTCTCTCCTTGCAAACCAATATCTCCTTTTTCGCCTTCAGTAGTATAGTGAAGAAAAATGTAAGTAAAAATATATATAATTAATTTTGTGCTGATTACCGGGAAACCCAATCTCTCCCTGGGGTCCCGGTAAGCCATCAGCTCCTGGTTTGCCTGGAGATCCAATTATTCCCTATGAATAACATTTATATTATACAGTAGTTATTTTATATTAGACATATAATTAGTTACCTCTTTTCCTGGTAGCCCTGGATTTCCTTGAAGACCTTGAGCTCCTGGTGTGCCATCGCTACCACTAGATCCTGGTTCGCCCTAAACTAGCAATTAGTTTTACGCACCGATAGCAAAGTTTTTCTTACTTTAATGCCCGGTAAACCAGGTATTCCTTGCGCACCGGGAAATCCTGGCAGTCCTGAAGATCCTTTTGGACCCTCTGGCCCCTGAATTCCTCGTTCCCCTGGAGGTCCGGCTAATCCTGGCAAACCATCGTCTCCTAATTTATTTATATTATGATAAATATAAAATGGAATATTTTTCAGTTGAATATATTAAACCTTTAGGACCCGGTTGTCCGCCTTCACCGCTTTCACAATCTTTTCCAGGCAAACCCGGCTGACCATTCATTCCCGGCTCTCCTTTTGGTCCTATTAAATTAAAATTTAAAAATAATTTGAATTACTTATATAATTTATTTAACTCTAACCTTGTTTTCCTTCAAATCCAATTGGTCCCGACGGACCTTCTACTCCAGGGCTACCTATTATATTAAAAATTAAGTAATGAAAAACTAATGATCTACAAAATAAATACCTGTAGCACCCGTTGAACCAGGCGGTCCGGGAACACCAGGTGGACCTGTCTTTCCATGATCTCCCTTTTCCCCTCTCGGACCGGAAACACCAGGCGTACCCTAAAAGATTACATTTAATACTGGAAAAGAGTTCTTATTTTATACTTGAAGTCCTTGGTTTCCAGGAAATCCTCGCGGACCAGTTGGCCCATCTTCTCCTTTAGGACCACTGATTCCTATTTGTCCGGGTTCTCCTCTTTCTCCAGGACTACCAGCAGGACCTGTTTCTCCTCGTTCTCCTTGAGCTCCTATTGGACCTTTCACACCCTAAAACTCACTTGTAATTACAATCATTCATAATAAAAAATAAATCTAGTTATTACTTGTTCTCCTCTCGAGCCTTTTGACCCTTTCTCTCCAGGTTTGCCCAGTTCTCCCTATATTAATTTAGGTGTTAAATTCACAACTTTATTATTTGACATTTACTTTATCGCCATCATCTCCTGGTATTCCAGGTGGTCCGGCAGGTCCTTGTGCACCCTATGAAATGTTTAAATAGTTACAAATAATTTACATTAGTTAATTACTTTTGCTCCATCTTTTCCGTCTTTTCCTGGTGGTCCAGAAAAACCAACATCCCCTTTGTCACCTTTAGGACCGATTGTCCCTTGTGGGCCTTGAACTCCTTGCCTTCCCTTTAAAAACAATTATCACTAATTATATGTATAATAATTCTATTATTACTTTATCTCCTGGAGGTCCAGTATCACCAGGTGATCCAAAATCACCTTTAGCGCCTGGTAGACCTTGATTACCATTTTCTCCAGGAATGCCTTTTACACCTTGCGGTCCCTATTTCAAAATAATATTAATAAATTACAAACAAAACCAATACATACAGGTGGTCCATGCAATCCACGTTCGCCTGGGGGACCTTGTGTACCAGGGGATCCTTGTAGTCCTTGAAGACCTAAAGGACCAGGAAGTCCTGGTGGACCGTCTTTCCCTGCAGTCCCTGGTGTGCCAGATTCACCCTATTCGATGTAATAAATATTAAAATAATTTTAACATAAGTAATATTCTCACCGGAGGTCCAGGAGGTCCTTCTGTTCCAGGCTCACCTTTATTTCAATATTGATTTAATGTATTATCGAAACAAATGTTTTTATTATACCTTGTGGTCCTGGTAATCCATCAATCCCTACAGGTCCGACTGGACCCGGTAAACCTTGTTGACCAGGTGACCCTGGCAGCCCAATTGGCCCTCTTTCCCCATGTATTCCTTGTAATCCATCTTTACCTGATTAATTAAAATCTTGCTATATAATTAATTTTATGAAGATAAATATACCTTTAATTCCTGGACTACCAGGAGGTCCATCAATTCCTATTGGACCTCTTTCTCCAGGCTGTCCTTTCTCTCCAGACTATAAGAAAATTTAGTCTCAATTTAATCTAATGTGACTTATCGTTACCTGTCCAGTAGCTCCAGGTTCTCCAACGGCCCCTTTATAGCCAGGAGTTCCTCTATTACCTCGTGGTCCTCTGCTTCCGACATTACCTCGAGGTCCGGGCAGACCTCTATCACCGACTGGACCTGGAAATCCCTTTCATATGTGAAGTCATTAGATATTTTATTTTTAAAACTTTTATGATTTTATTCGTTTAATCATTACTCGTTCTCCTTTGTCTCCTTTACCACCTGGTGCTCCAATAAATCCCTTTTCACCTGTAAAATTAATTTTATTTTCTATTCTGTTCAATCGTATTGTGCTTATTTATTACCTTTAGGGCCCGAAGAACCGGGATATCCTACAAAAAACAAATCATATTAAATCTAAAATTTTATGATTAATGTTAGACCTGGAAAGCCTGGAATTCCTAGTTTTCCTTTCTCTCCTTGTCTTCCCGGCGGTCCGGTATCGCCTTTTGGTCCTATATTTGTATATATAAGTTGAATAAAATTATGTAATAATCACTACTTGTATGTTATAACCTGGATATCCCTTCTCTCCATCGACACCTTCATGTCCCGGAATTCCAGTTTGTCCAATCAATCCTTGATCGCCTGCACATAATACATACTTAATGTTAAATTTTCAAATCATTCAAAAAGCGGAGCATTTTATTTTTTAGATTATTGTGTGTATCACTATAGACAATACTTTTACAAAAAAAAAACGTATATGAGGTTTAAAATAATAGACTTTCTGATATTTATTTTGTTTAAACTAACGAAGTTAAAAGTTAGCAATTATTAATTCATAGTTAGTTCATTAAGAATGTTTTTTCAATTTAAAAAAACCTTTAATTCCCTGCTCTCCACGCACTCCTTGTTGTCCCGTTTCTCCTTTATCCCCCTTTTCACTGCATTAACATTTTAAAAAATTAATACTTTAAATTAACTCTTGTTATGTAATATATTCACCCTTGAATTCCTCGTAATCCTTGATCGCCCTGCAAGCAATCTATAGATATATACAAAAAATTTCAATATAATGTTCGATACCTTTGGACCAATCGGTCCCGTGAACCCAATGGCGCCCGACATTCCAACGGGACCCTTATTCAAATAAAATAAATGAATTTTGAAATTAAATTTGACTGACCAATTACCTTATCTCCTTTTATTCCAGTTGGACCAGGATTACCAATCGCACCCTTGAAGAAAATACATTATAATCTATTGTGCATTTTAAACAACTTATTTACGGGTAATCCATCAGTGCCCGGTAAGCCAGGCAGTCCAGGCTTTCCTCGAGGGCCTAAAGGGCCGTGTGGTCCTAGCAATCCTGGCGGTCCCTAAAAATAATGTACTTAAATAATTGTTTAAAATATTTTATAACCTACAGTTGCACCGATTGTTCCAGGAGGTCCTGTTATTCCATGTGGTCCGGGCTGACCGGGAGCTCCGATTTCACCTGTTCACCGGTGGTACAATTACAGATTCATTTAAACTCGGAAAACTTTTTATAATGTAAAATATACCCTTTACTCCTGGAGAACCTTCACTTCCCGGTATTCCGGGTAAACCTATTAAACCAGGAAAGCCTCGCGGTCCGGGAAACCCTCTTGGACCCATATCGCCAGAAGGACCGATGGGTCCTGTTTCGCCGTCATCACCGCTCTCTCCGATATGACCGACGTCTCCAACAACACCCGGATTGCCTGGAAATCCTCGCTCGCCTTTTCAAAATTTATTTTAATTTAATAATGCAAAGTATAGGTAAATACTCCACACCTTTCTCGCCAGGAAATCCTGGAACTCCGGGCAAACCTGATTCACCCTAACGAAACAAATTATGATTAAGAAAATAATTAAAACTAAAGAATAATTTCCAAACCTTCGCTCCGACTGGACCTGAAGCTCCGGTCTGTCCTAAATTATTTCAATTACTAAATGTATTGTCTCTCAATGCTTTCCGCTTAATGACAATACCTGAACTGCCACTCTTTCCCTTAGAAATATGAGGCACACATGTGAAACGTAAGTACAAATTTCTATTAATTTGGTTAAACTTACTCTTCTACCCGGACGTCCTATAAATAAGCAAACATTGCTATTTTAGTTTTCTATTTTATTTAATTAATTTACAAAATACCTGGTGGTCCCATCATTCCTCTAAATCCTGGAATTTTTAACTAAATAATGAACTAAAAACAATTAGAATACTAGGAAATTATACCTCTGGCGCCTTCTTCTCCTGCTCTTCCCTCTTCTCCTTTTGGCCCTATAGGTCCTGGTGGACCGACCGGTCCGGGAAAACCTATTTAATTATAAAAATTTAATATAAATATTTTCTCCGTTCAACAGATGAATTACCAGTTAAGCCTTGTGGTCCTGGCGGTCCTTTCATCGATAGCTAATACAAAACCAGTAATATTAAGATTAAAATTAAACATGAAATTATAACTGGAATTATACCATATGTTGACTCAACAACGCTCTTAAGCCATCAGTATTATCTGGACCTTTTGTACTTTGACTTTGTATAGGAATCATAAATATATGTCCAGGCGGTCCGAGAGAACCAGGGCTACCGTTATAGCCATCCCTTCCAGGCTCTCCTTTGGTCCCTTTATCGCCAGACGGACCTGGAAAACACTAAACAAAATATGGAAATGTTTGTACCAGTGTATTGTAACTTTACAAATAAGATTAACTTAAAACGAACTTGAATATCATATCCTCTTATAATTGTTTTGGGAGTAATAGCTGTCGATGATGTTTCCCAAGAATCTTCAGTTATAGAATAATCGGTTGTGGTTGGCTTGCATTAGATATAAAAACAAAACTGTTTGTTAACTTTAAAATTTTATGTGAACAAAAATATATATATAATTACAGTATAAAAATCAGATTTATTTTCGGTGGTAATGTATGGTATATATTCGGTTACAGTAACGATAGGAGACGATTCAGTAACGATTGGCATTTCTGTGACATTGAATACTAAATTTAAGTGTAAAATACATACTCATTAAAATTCGAAAATTATAATAATATGTTTTCGCATAAAAAAGCATACTTTCATCAATGGGCACACTATCGACTGGTTCTCCTGCGTTATCATCGGGTTTTTCGTCGATTATTCCAGTATCGTCATCGCCCTCCTCTTCGTCCTCATTACCGCTACTATTTTCTCCATTTTCGCCATTATTGTCACCATTAAAGTTATCATTGTTGTCTTCGTACGGAAATGGTGAGCTACACTCTGGCAAGTACTCGTAACACTGTTCGTACGCAGCATCTGGCGATGGAATGATGTATACGTGCTGCACGTCTCCGACAAAACGATTTTCGCTGTCGAGTGTTTGCCCAATTAAAGTGTGTCCCGATAGGTCTGAAATCGTTTTATTTCCCCTTAACAGCGATCGCGTTTCTTGTGCGTTACAATCGGTCAATAAATTTATTGAATTGCCCTTTAAGTTTAAGTGTGAGCAAAAAATTTTGTTAAATATTATTTGCATTCTGATAACAGCATTAACTTATTAACTTCAATAATATATTAATTATATATATTATAAATTTATCTAAAAAAATTAATATACAAGCATCATCTCAAACCTCTAAACAAATCGTCAGATTCTTTTTAGCAAAGTCTCTAATTAATGGATCTCTAAAACAACTGGCGATATAATGTAAATGTCAATACACTCTTTTATTAATGCAACTCTATTATAGTGTTTGCTAGTTTGTATCAGTGAGCTATAATAGCTATAATATGCAATTACTCATTACTCATGTCAAATGTTTCATACTATATTCATTCTGAAAGAACAGCTTTTCTCATTAAAAAGCTTTTCACTTGATATACTTAAAGATACTGTAAAGATATAAAATTACTTACTTTAATACTAAGCGCTAATCGATGCCACTGTCCATCGTTTACTTTGGACGCAAAATCTACAGTCACCAGCTTATTATTTTCATCATTATTGCCGTCACTAATACTAAACGTTACACTATTGCCAACAATGAGAGCTAACTGTTCAACACCGGCCTCATTATATATAGTGATTATGTTAGAATCTCGCGTCTTAGATAAACGTAACGCAATCAGTATAGAAAAATCATACGGAAAACCGTCTAAATTTGAATAGTTATTTGTATTAATGATAATATTCTGTATTCACAGAAATATGTGTATTATATCAAACCTGGAAACACTTGCGATGTTGGCACTGATAAAAGAGCTTTCTCTGTTATTCTGTACGCGATATCACTATTATTGTCTGTGTCACTATAAACAGGTCTTCCGTGTTCGTCAATAGTGATCGCTCTTCTTTCGCAAAATCCAATTTGTCGCGACACTCCCAGTGTCTGCAAATCAATGTTTAGCAACTTCAGCAGATCCGCTGAACCTGTAGATAAAAGTAATTATAGCTTTGAAAACAAACTATGATTTAAACCTCACCTGATGGTAATATTGAGTTAATTTGAAGAGTTTCAACACTATCGATAAAGTTTAATATTTTCAAGTAAATAATAAAAATAAATTGGATATAACATGTTATTTTGATGTGAGCAGTCATCTCAGGATATATACTAATTTTCTGAGAAATTACTAATCAAATAAATTTGTTAACATTTTTTGAGGGTTCTTTGAACTACACTGCGTTACGCGTACTGAAGCGATTAATGTGTTTCGATTTACAATTTAACTGAACGCAACACATTTGGAGAAACCATGCAAACTGTGCAACCCATATGAAAGTATTAGGAATTAACTGTGATTTCTAGAAAAGTTTTTTATCCTTCAACTTTTCAACACTTTCGAGCAGATTAATACAAGATTTTGTTGCCATTTTTCACGTTAGTGACACTTTCTAATAAATCAAAATATTATTGAACTTATTTTTCAAAAAAAAAAATTTTTAATAAAATTCATTCCTAGATATATGTATATTTTGTATGAATATGTGTGGCAGTTTTAGATACAAACTTAAATATTGCAGGTTCGCCGACACTAAATCATAAGTTCGATACATAGAGTAACTGAATTCTTGCATTTTTTATAACTGTATTGTATTGCCCGTTCAGAGTATAGAATAAAGAACTTAACAGTACTGTAGAGTTAACGTAAAATAGTTAAAACTATTTAAACCTCAGAAACTAGATTCAGGTGTTCTCTGTATTGACTATTCAAATCATTTCGTATTTAGTTTGGTATCGGTAGTATTTAGATCTCTAAATTAGAGATCTACATATTAGATACTATATTACAATTATTAGAGACTCTAATACTCAATGTGCGACACACACCAGTGTAAGTGTAACGTATCTCTAACTTACGAACGAACATTATTACATTATAGAATTATTTATGCAACGAAACAAATAATACGGTAACTTTAATAAAATATTCTTACTTATTAGAATTGTTTTTGTCTTTAAGTAAGAATATTTTATTATTAAATATAGTAGGGCAGTATCAGTACATGTATACTAATGGCTGATATAATACTATTTTATCAGCTATTATAATATAATAGCTTTCTACAAATAAATACTTATTTTAAATTTTATTTCTTTTTATAAATTCTAAGAGAATAAGTGCTACATATAACAAAATGGAACAGCAAACTACCAAACCGTTAACCGAACATAAGCTGTAATCGTTTCAGTTTAATATAATGTAGAAATTATTTTATACTAAATTCTTTTAAGTTTTTTAATATAATAAAATAATAATTTATTCAAAACATAAAAGATGCACTTATAATTGACGCCCACATACCAGACAATATTTAAATTGAAATAACTTCTTTAAAATAAAAAACATCTGATGAAAACAGTGGCCTTTGAATAACTATCATTTATCAAAGGAATCCAACATTATTTTGTTTATTTTATTTTATTTGATTACAATGCAAAATATCCATAAATAATTTCATTCAACTAATGTCAGAAGTTGACATAATAATTAACACTTGGTATTAT
>JAQIVF010000990.1:0-16422 GCA_034698365.1 Steganacarus magnus
CGCAAACGACAAAACAGTGTCAACGTTTCGCGACCAGTCATCTGATCCAACAGACCGTCAAACTGAGGACAATAACCAATATGTCTCTGAACTTTTCTGATACTATTCTTCACGTCAAACCCGTCCACATATATATCTCCACTAGTGATCGGTTCATCGCCGTTAATCATCTTAAACGACGTTGTCTTTCCCGCACCGTTCACTCCAAGCAAACCAAAGCATTCACCTTTTCGTACACTGAACGAGATATTATCCACAGCACAAAAGTCACCATAAAATTTGGTAAGATTTCTCACTACAAGTGCGTCTGATTTTGTTAATTCCAGCAAATCTGTTGTGTCCAACCGTTTCCTCTCCACTATGACGTCGTCATCGATTTCCTTACGTTCATTACTACTATAATGAGTTAATGTCACACTATTACTAGTTCTTTTCGCTCTTAGGTTCATAAAGAAGGATTTGACACAACGCAGTGCGTTGTATTCTATTAATACTACAATAATCCAATAGAAAACTGTTTGAACCAGTAATAACACCACTTGTTTACCGATACCGGGTTTCTCCCATACCATATAATTGTCTTCTTCTTCAGTATTATACGCCTTATTCAACATATATCTGTTGTACATATTAAAGAAAGCGCGACCCAAACAATAAAAAGGTAACACAAGGCTGAAGATCCAGTCAAACACAACGGTCACAATATTTTCGGTGGCAGTGACCACAAAAAAGGTAAGGCTGCCCAGTATTGCGCAGAACTTGCAAATCGGTAAGTACGCCCTCGAAGGCGAGTCGAATCGGTACGAGAACGCATACACAAACGGTATTATCGCTAAACCGTGAACGTGTAGCATCATCAATATCCGTCCCTCCTGTACCGGCATTTTATAGCCTTCGATATGGAACAATATAAACGGGAGTGTGACCAGAAAACAGGAAACCGAGTAAATGATAGAATCCCAAACAAATGACGACAACCAGAATAGATAGAGTCGTACACCACTTAACAGCTGCAAGTGTTTGCTATTATTGACGCGTTCACGCACTAATGGCACACTAAAGCTGGCGAATAGGAATGCAAGTGACAACAAAAGTTGAGGACAAATTTCGCTCTGAAGATGTTGGTTGTCCTCATTTTGTTTGAGTTCTTCTACCAATGTTCGAGGAAACGGGTGATTCCACACCTGGAAACTATATTCAGGATTATTTGTTGCTAATTTTAGTATCACGTGATCGACGAATGATAAGGTAATCGCTGGCGTGTGAAACGCTTGGTTGTTATACAATACAGTGAGAGAGAGATGGCTTGAACTGTTAGGTTCTTCGTCGTCAATGCCAACAATCACCGAAATTGGTGTGTGATAAATGAGATGTGTGAACTCATTTTTTCCCAACTCAAACAGATAATCGATTGAGTGGTTATTAAGCGGTATATCCCGAGGCACTTCGTTCACTAAGTCGTTCGTATTGTCGAACATTGACTTGTAATTTTCGATAAAGCTATCTGCGAGTCCTGTTTTGTTTTTGAAGAACACATAGGATTCAGTGTCTTTAAAGTTGCTGAGATCAAGTGATAAAATTGGTGAGTCTTGCGGTTTCGGTATGCCTTGAAGTATAGAAAGCGTCAAAATCATTAGGAAAAATGGTATGAATAGTTGGGTTAAAATGAGCGCTGGATTACGCCAACTGAATAGAATCTTCTTCATCAGCAAACCGTGAAACTGTTGCGCCATTAACCGCATTCCAGTGTTGCGAGAGATGTTACCAGTTTTGATGCGATTATTATTACTATTATAATTGGATTGTTTTTCGTTAATTGCTTTGATTCCCTCTTTGTATGACTGTTCAACTCTGTTATATGAATTGAATTTAAAACAAAACAATTTAGTTTTTATAATATATATATTTTTTACTTTTTGAAAACATCTTCCATAGTTGTGATCGATATTCTATAGTTCTCAATACCCAGACTCGCTTTAAAGGTTTCGAGCTCAGCAAATAGCGACTCGAAACGATAGCTTTCCTCTTTTGGTATACAATAACTAATTTCATCATCGGTCGCGTTCTCTAGTTCAGCAGTCGTAACACAGATTTTTATTAATCTTGTGATTGGTTGCGCGTCAATCGAATCTGTTTTCTTCACAATAGTCAAGTGATAACCGGCGCCGTATTTTTTTTAAGATATTGCGGTGAAACGCAACACTGTAGCTCTCCGTTCACTAGTATTGCTATGCGATCGCTTAAAACCTAGAAATTAAAATAAAAGTCATAAATTAGGTTTTGAATTAAATCGCTTACATTCGCCTCTTCCATGGAATGTGTGGACAAAAGTATTGTTCGGTCCTGTTTTTCTTGCGTTAAAAGCTCACATATTAATCGTTTGTCGGACACATCCATACCAGAGGTCGGTTCGTCGAGAATCACAATTTTCGAACCGCCCACTAATGCGATACCGACCGACAGTTTTCTCTTCATTCCTCCCGACAGTGTTCTCGACTGCGCTTTTCGCTCATCTTCGAGACCGAGTATTTCTATAATTCTGGTGATTTCGCTGTCCGTATTTTTCGGGTCAAAATTTTTTAATTTACAATAAAACTGTAGATGTTCTTCTACGGTCAACATATCAAACAAAACGTCAAACTGCGGACATATGCCGAGACTATTGTGCACTTTGTCGAGATCAGTGCGAATGTCATATTCGTTAACAACAACAGTGCCTTTCGATGGCCGAAACAATCCGGTTATTAATGACATCGTTGTTGTTTTGCCTAAAATATTAAACATATTTATAATATTCTCTTAATTAAAAAATTATCAGTGCTTTTTTACTAATACCCGCTCCATTATGTCCTAATAGTGCAGTTATTTGTCCGTTATATGCATTTAAACTTAAATCCTTCACCGCATAGGTGTCTCCGCCGTTAAACATTTTTGTCAACTTTTTAATAATAATTCCTGCATTTAATCCTTGCGGTTCCGGTTCCAAAATTTTTAGATTGTGCTGTTTGGGTGACGCTTCAATTTTTGACTCGAGTTCAAACGATCTATTGTCGCGTCCATTAACACTGGTATCTCGGTCTGTATCAGAGCCAAACCAATATGATTTGGTAACAAAGAAATACCATTTCTGCGGAATACCGTATTCGCCGGGAAACACAGCCTCCACGTACCACGCAATAGTCAAATACAGTATAAAATCGATAGCAAACATCATCCAAATGTGAAGCATTGTGAGTGAGTCGTCCGGTGACGCGGGTTTGGCGATATTACTCCACTGCACGCCAACACTGTTCGTCTCCCACATCGCTATAATATTACATCCAAACCCTAACGCTTTGTTGCTTAACAGTGAACTTCCAAGCTTTGCCCCCAGCGTTAAATTACTGACAAACAAAACAGTATTTTTTTAAAGTAGATATTTATATATTACCAAAAAAATGTTGCAGAGAAATAATAAATAATGCGTTTAAAAAAATATTTAAATTCATTTAATTTATATTTACTGATAATCAATAGAGAAAGATAAAGTCGGCATAATAAAGAAAAACATCACATTGTCTCCAACTAGAACTGCCGCAACATTTCCCTAAAATATTAATAACTATTAATAAGAAATTTTCATTAGTTTTTGACTGCATATTGAATCATATTCCATTAAAAAAAATTCGAATCGATTACCTTCGAGAATAGTGTGCTTAACATGAAGCCGTACGCGATTGTGCTGAACGAGTAGAGCACAACGAAAATATAGACCACTAGAAAATCACTTTGATTAAGCACTGCCACGCCATTCTTCAAGTTAATAAATAGAATGGGAGTAATGATTATAACAATAATGCTCATCCGCACAACAGAATAAACAAACCACGCCAAGTAATGCAACCAAATGTTGAGTCCCATCAGATTCAGGTACTCTTTTAGGTGCTGCTCCTTTTCCAAAATAATATTTTTGGTTAGATTGACCAACGGGTATACAAAGCTGACCATGAAAACAATAAGCAGCAGATACTGCAGCCAATCTGTTAACTTGTCAGCGATGAATGGCGTGAATGGCATTCGTTGCGCGTTTACGGTGAATAGCGTTTCACTAATCGTTGAATTGGCGGTAATATTTGCCACCGCTATCGCGATCAGGTGTTGAATGAGCATAAATCCTTCTTCATAGTAACCGGGATATTCGACGAATTGGCTCTTGTCTTCTCGCGGACCAGCAATCGATTGTTGCGCAAATGTGTTGTCAGTGTTCCACGTTATTGCGTCGTTATTTGTAGCGAAACGTGACGGTGTCGATGAAAATCTTAGCTTATATTTCAGTTCTGCGCTCAAATTGTGAAAACTTTCGAATACAATGCCGCAAAGAATCGTACTATTTTCTCGTAGACTAGAGTTATCTCGATAGTCAGTGATTAGTGTTTGCTCTGAATCGTAAGCGTAGGCTAATTTAAACATAGAAAAAAATTAAATATGTGAATATAATAGTTTTAAATTACCTGTATATGTATTGCTACCAGTAGTGTTATCATTTAAAAAATTCAAGACTTTTGCAATTACTTCTTCAATTTCTGTGGACGCGTTCGGCGCATACATCACAATATAATCAACAGGTTTATTGACCCTAATTAACGGATTTTCCAACACATTGTAAGCCTGATATACCACGCCGTTGCTGTAATGTTCTGCCGACATTAGTATTCTGATGACCACAACAGTCAGCACCAAAAAGCAAGGAATGCCGAACTCTACGAACCACGGCTGACGAAAGTGTTGTTTAAAGTTTTTCCATAATAATAGTCGAAAATTACTAAATGAGGACATTTGCTTAAACTAAGCAAAAAAAAGCAACTTTAATTTCCAGAAAAATTAAAGGTTATAATCATATAAATAAAACTGGAAATAATTCTAAAAACTTAGAAAGTGCGTGTAAAATTCAATTACTGAGTGCTACTATTATTATAAGATACAAACAAAAACCACTACTGATTATAAAGTTTTAGCGCATAACGTTGTGTAAGCATTGCGTAAGTTTTTACACACAACTATCAGTGTTATTAATCAATGAATCACTTGGTGAGCTCTTCGTAGTGTTGTTATCAGTTTTTATTATTCTTCTGATTTTACAGGTATATATGAGCTTCAATGATTCATTTCTAAATTCTCGCGTAAAAGAGGCTTCAAGAGGCCTTACTGTTCATTATTTCATCACAAAGTAGTAGCATTTGGATGTGTTATAATTGATTTCTTGTAGATTAGTACATCCGCCTCTTTCGATATATATATATATATATTGGTTTGAGTTAATATATGATTCAGTATTATCAATTTATGATAAATTAACTTATTATTAATTAATATGTCGCTAATGATGAGTCGCTACTGTTATTAAGTAAATAAATAAAAATCTCGACTGCTGATGGAATTCGATCGCGTGTACATTAAACTTGTCAATTGATTCTAAAAACTTCAATTTGAACATTATATACTTTAGAAAATCAAAAAGTTCACCAAAATTTGATTATTATTACTGGCGCTAACAGTTACTCGAATTCGTCAACTAAATCAATATTAAATATCGCAAATGACAAATAAAATCAATCATAGCATTGATCAAAACTGAAACACAGGGACACACTCGACAATACTCTGACTCGAATGGTTGGATTCATAAATATAAATGTTATTGAGTTTAGATGAGTGTTTTTATGTCTAAATGCTTAGCTATTAAAACAATCGTAGAATTCGCTTGTGTTAACAGTTTTATATTATTATTCTACCGATTTTACAAGTACTGTATATGTAGTAATTAAATATTCATGTCGAAAATATAATATAAAATATTTAATCGTTGTTTTTTCAATAGATTAGATAAAGAACTAGTAAAAATTTTCATCAAAGAAAATCTAAAGAACTTTTATTCTTAAAGAATTTTTCTTTAAATAATAAAAATGTTATCTCAAAATTATTGAAATTTTCGGAGAAAAGTTTCTACTTTAATATTATATCGTTATTTTTCTAATTGAAATTTTTATGTATAAACTGTAATATAATAAATTATAATATAATTTACATCAAAAAAATTAATGTTTAATAAAATAATTTTTGGGTTATTATCATTTACAAACCATTAACAGTTTACAATGTTTTATTAATAAAAAAAATTGTAAGTTTTTATTAATTATCAAATGTAATTTTATACTAGTTTTTTAAAAAATAACTAACAAAATAAAAAATGATTAAAGTTAGTTGAGATTTTAAAAACATTAGAAAACAATAAAATAACCGAAGTGATAAATATCTGGATTAAAATTATGCAAGAAAGTTGTCAATTAAACTTTCGGGAATTGAAAAGTGATTTACTTATTACAATAGGATATTTATTACCTTTGATTCAAACTAATTTCCATTAAATTTATATACTTTGTAATAAATTAAAACATGTTTTTATGGAAAAACGCATTTTTATTAATAACTAATAAGATATGAATGCTTGAGAGAGCGATTTATTAGAAAAACTATGCTTTTATAGCAAAATAGAATTCACACAAATTACTAGGGGAGACATCAACTCTCAACCGATCAGCTCAAACGCTCCTATTCACGCCAATCCCGCTTAACACAGACTTTAGTTATGCCGATTTCCAGACTAGTTTTTTCACTTTCCACGACAATTAGTACTGCATGTGATTTAAATGGTAGCCAATAGTAGCTCAGCTGTTGAGCTAAAGCAAGAATATGGTCACAAAACAGCTGCGTTACAGTAGCTTGTCTTCGTGCGAGTTGTTGTGAGCATATTCGGCATTCTCCGCTTAACAGATATCGAAGAGGTATTTCATCGGTCGCACACGTATGACAGGTATCGCTCAGTGACAATGCGTCGGATAAAGATTGCTGCGGTTCACGTGATGGAAGTTCACAGCAAGTATGCGAATTGAATTCTGTAGTATTCGAACATGCCTTAGGTTAGCATCGCCAGTTAATTAAATTTGCTTGATTCCGATAAGATTAGTAGTTGTCGATTCTCGATAAAGTAGATCTCAACTTTTTAACTCGGATATATTACACGTTTCGATACTTATATCAATAGAATTTCTCTAGAAACGTTGTTTCATTAAATGGCGACATTCAGTCCACGTCACTGTTATATATCTCCGAAGTTTTCTGTGCTAACCAGTAATCTCAATAGCCAGAATAATCTCGACCGAATGATAACACTCTTTGCTGATCAGTATACCCGACAGTCACAAATTCGGGTACATAGAAACACGATTACACTTTGATCTTAGAGTCGCTTTCGGTATGCTTATTTGTTTACAGTTACTGATATTATGTTTTGTCTTTAGTGTATGTGAACCATAGCTACACTGTGGGACTATGCCTGGGTCTGAACCCCCATCACGAAAAATCGAGAATGGAAAAATTCGTTTAAATGCGATGATATGAACCCCCTCCTAAAATTTCTGAGGTGACACCATCTAGAGGTTTGAAGTTTGCGTAACTGTGAACTAAACTAAAGTCACTACACTATTACGCATATCTACTTTCAACTGCATTCAAAGTATTAGTCATTGAAATACATATTTCATACATTGTAACTTTACTAATGATATGATTACAGTTTTCACGTCATTATAATCACGTGTACTATACTTATATATTAAATAATAAATAGTTTTATACAATAAAAAGCAGTCCTTTTTAAACGCTTAGTTCTATGTTCAACACTGATTTTCAATTCAATTAACACACATACTATGGAAAATAACGTTTTCTTGCCGTACATCCTCGAGGCTTATAATATTCTTAGTGGCTATTTTCTTAAAATATAAGACCTATAGGTTGTTTTCCACTACGACTCGATATATTACAAATAATTAACGACAGTAATCATATAATAAGTAAAGTTACAATCTATGAACGGTTTTTCAATCAATAAATCTTTGATTACAAATTTTTAGTAGATTTCGTAAATGTCGTGAAAGTATTTGGAAAATTAAAAATTTCTATAAAAAAACAATTTATATTAAATTACTATAATTCTAAGTACAAAAATATCTACTCTAATGTTTTACCAAATATAGAGAATTACGAGATTTTCAGTCTATCTTTCGCTTTAAACCGAAAAGTTTGCTCCAAGAAATGAACGAGTCATCACTTATGTGGTATTGACGTAAATTGTTGTGAACGCCTTTCAATTCGCCGCCTGGAAATGATGCGGACATAAATTATTTCAGTTCTTTTATATTTTGCGTCAAAATTTTATTGTTCGTTACAACCCTCTTCTGCTACTGACACCAAATGTTTGTTAAACTGTTGGCGATGCGTTGTCGGAGTGCGATAAACTAATCGTTCATTGATTACTCCCCGACGACACCTTTATCAAAACAGTGTATCCCTTACCAAGCTTCTTCTTTAACTGTTGCGAACTCCAGGTGCAACATATCTTTCCATTCACCATAATTATCAATCTGTTGCACAGCGCTTCGCACTCTTTCATCGAAGCGCGGTGTCAGCACCAGTAGTTAAACTAATTTAATTAATGCAAAAGTAGCGTAACACTCATAGAATGAAGTCGACTTTTATTAATTTAACAAAAAAAATGATAGAAAAAAGTTAAAATAAAACTCATCGTTTCATAATTATTGCCATAAGTATTCACAAAAGAAAAGTACTATGTTCTTACAATTTCGGTACAAATATTTGAATAAATCTCAATAAATCTAAGTACAAATATGAATATTATTTTTTGAAAGTATTTAAATCATCTTTAATGTCTATTTTTCAATTTAATAGAATAGAGAAATCATAATAGTATATTACTTCATTTCGGTTTTCATCGGAAAACTAATCTACACATCCTTATCGCGCAGTGACGTGTCGAGACACACACTCGATAATCTATTTGCGTTGTAAGAATTAAGTGTCATTAATCCAAATGAAATGCAAAAACTTAAATACATGTATCGCAAACCGTTTTTCTCATTTACTCAATTAGTAATTTGAATTTAATTCCTAAATCGAGCTTTTGAATTTGGCCATTCTGTCTGTCAATATGTGTGTGTGTGTGTGTGTGTCAGTGTCGTACTTTTTCGGTTGAATAATAAAATATACTATTCCAATAAAATATTTTAAAATGAGCTCAATATAAAAGTTGATGCTTTTGTTTAATATTCTTGTATCATTTTCTTTACTACGAATTTACGCTTAATTTGCAAACAAAAAAAACTCAATCATAACAGGATGGTTATTAAAGGTTCAAGTATTTTGATAATAATTGATTATAAATTCACACGTCAGCTAATCATACATGCTTTCAAAAGAGACACTGATAAAGAAGCTAATACTAAAGATAATATCGAATCACAATCAATCAAAAAACAAAGGATAATTGAAAGTAGTTTAAGCGTAATTGGAATGCGTTTAACTTTTTATTCAAACGAGATTTTTTATTTATAGTTTGAATTTTTATTGACTCTGTGAGAGTAATTAATTAAAACCGAGAGTTCTTAAAATAAATTATTTTATGCCTAACAAATGAATTGAAAATGATAAGTACTAAAAGTTTTAAGTTAAGTTTTGCTTAACATTTAAGGGTATATTAAGTCAACTCCGCCTGATAGTGATGTGTCGCACAACTCAATGCCTTATGTATTATTATTATTATTATTATCGCATTTATTATAATAGCGATCTCAAAATGCAAATTGAAGTGCTTTCTTTAAAACATGTTAGACGTAGAAAGTTTCTACTTATTTAGGGAATAGATTATCCTTGAATTTTCAGGCCTATAATGTGGACCCTATTAATTTTTCTATCCCTTCCCCTTTTAAATTTTCACTAATAAATAGTATTTCATCACACATTTAATACATGCGATTATTTTCTAATATCATCTTCAATAAATTCTATAGTATTTTAGATCGCAAATTTTATCAGCGAACAACGCGCTAACATCGTGTTACATTTGTGACAATGAGAGTTCGCCGCTTAAATACTGTGCGATTTCGCTAATAAAAGCTAGTCTAATAAAAATTTATCACAATTGTTTTAGTGTCTGCTATAAGTTAATTTTCTATTAGTCACAAGAGTTATTAAAGTCTAAGTAATAAAGCGTACACAATAAAACTGGCAATAGTAATCTGATTGCGTAACGTTAGTTTAAAATTTTAAATCACATCACTCCAGAAATTAAATGTGCGATTTTTTAACATAAAAATAACGCGTCTTAAAAGTGGTTTATTAAAAGTAGTGATGCATTAATTAATTTTTGCTAATTTGCGTTACAATAATTGGTCTCTTTGTAAAAACATATATTTTGCAGTATGGAATTTTTTTTATCACTTTAAATGCATAAGTTTTCATTTTAAATTATAGCAGTTAAAATAAAATAAATAATACATTAAATAATACTTTATTAATTTTTTATAATTCAAAACATTTAATTTTAACATTGCAATATTTGAATGATTTTTTTTAATGCCGCTAAAAAAATTTTGCATACAATAAATCATAAAATAAATTACACTTATTATTTTGAGATATAATGTGTATTAAATATTAAAAACAAATATTGGTTTTTTTAAATGCAATAATACTTCGAGTGTCAAACCATAATAATAATAAACAAATAAACAATTAACTATAAAAAAATAAATCATCCAAGAGCTATACAAGTTATTTAAAATGAAATGAATCACACACGCAATAAAAACATTTTTACACGAAATCTAATAACACATAAGAGCAACACAACGAAGTTATGATAATACGCCAATAATCTCGTCCACTATTATCACCAGTTCGCTATGCTTAACACCGTTATCACACATTTAGCTACCCTTGAGAGAAAAATGCATACACACGAGAAATAAATTCATATAACGAGTTATTGTCGATATGAATCATAGCGCTGTATATACCTGTAGCAGAAATTGGCAGAATAATAATAAAAAAACTGATAACACAGCGAAGTCGTTTTCATCAAGTGATTCACTGAAAACCGAGTCATAGATTAATAACCATAGAGTTGTGTAAATCTCACGCAATACTTATATAACGTTATGCATTAAAACTATTTAAACAGTAGAGAGAGAAGTGTTTTGTTAGTATATAGTTTGATAGCACACAAACTTTGATATTTTCCATTGTAATATTGAAGTTCGCACACACTTACTTCGCACACCGCTTCAAGAGTTTTAGTTTTAGTTTTAATGTTTTTATTTATATAGTTAGTTGCAATTTTAGAAATAATAATTTAAGTTAATTTAAAGTTTTTTTTTTTTGGTTAAGCTTCTTTTATTTTTTTCTAAATTAAAAGATTATTTTAATCCCGGTTTAACTAAAATGACTGCGTTTAGTCATTTTCGTCTATTGCTATGGAAAAACTTCAAACTGCAGTTTCGCCAGCCGTGGGGCATAGTGGCCGAGATCGGCATTCCGTGCTTGTTTGTGCTGATGATTGCGTCCGTACGAATGCTGGTGTCACCCGACCATAACCCGGACGGCAAGAGATATGTGGTTTACGATGTACTGGAAAATCCATTAATGAACCGATCGGTTGATTATGCGGTGATGTACGCGCCGAACGCGTCCACTGAGATCGTTGACGTAATGACGAACCTAATCAGTTATCTAAACGCTGCCACCGATGATAATAATACATATACAGGTAATTTGATTTTTCTATATATAAAATTTATGCAGTTATAGATAATTTATAATAATAATCAAAAGTTTTTCGGTGCAAAAATTATTAAATAATTATAATTTGATTTTGTGCTAATAATATAGTTTATCCGTACGATTCGGAACAAACACTGCTGACTGAGTATCTATATAACCCCGGTTTGGGCGAAAATAAGACAATTCTGTGCGGCGTAGTGTTCGATAGCTTTAACAATTTGCGCGCAGAATTGAAATATAAGATAAGATTTCCGTCGACACCGTCAAGTTTCGCCAGAGACAACGACGCAGTGACATGGAAAACTGACTACACATTTCCGCAATTTTCCCGACCCGGTCCGCGAGAAGACGATAACGAGTACGGCAAAGATCCCGGTTACTATGAAGAGGGTTTTCTGCTAATTCAACACCTCGTGTCTGTCGCAGTCGCTAATTTAGCCGCTAACTCCACTACCGGTGAGAAGCAGTTCACCGTTAACGCGCAACGGATGCCTTACCCGCCATACATCGCCGACAATTTTCTAGTGGCGCTACAATTTATGCTGCCAATGGTTTTCATGATCAGCTTCATATACCCGTTGGCCAATCTGACCAAGAATATTGTGCTGGAAAAGGAGCGGCGCCTAAAGGAGTACATGAAAATGATGGGTCTGAAGAACTGGTTGCATTGGGTGGCGTGGTTCGTGAAATCGGTGGCGTGGCTCGGCATCAGTGTGAAAATAATTACCGCTATATTGTTAATTCACTTCAAAGATGGTGTCGGTGTGCTTACCAATAGTGATTTCCTTGTGATCTATATTTTCTTTCTGCTGTACGCGTTCAGCACAATCGCGTTCGGCTTTATGCTCAGCACACTATTCTCGAAGGTAAGCAATGTTCTGTATTTTAGATTTTTAATGCATTTTATTTTCTTAATTTTCTTCGTAAATATTATAATTATATATTTATGTTAACTATATAACTAATTAAAACGAAATTAATTTACTTTTTAAAAATCTAAGCGAAAATTTTTTTTAATGTATTTTTTTTGTTGCCTTTATAGGCAAACGTGGCCGGAGTTGGCGGTGGTGTACTATTTTTCTTTTGTTTTATGCCATTTTTTGCGCTCTCTAATGATTATCGGTAAGTTAATGATAATACACCATATTTATATTATATTAGTAAACAATTATAAGGAATAATTTTCTTTTTACATCAACCAAATTAATTAATATATTTTAAAAATGCAATTCTATTCGAATTTCTCTTGTAAAATTTTTACACAGTAAATGTATCTAAATTTATGAAAATAATATTACTGTTTTTTTACAGTAATTTAACGCTGAGTGCGAAGCTTGGAAGTTCGCTGCTTAGCAACACTGCGTTAGGGTTTGGAAGTACGCTCATATCGATGTGGGAGGGAAACAATGTTGGCGTGCGGTGGAGTAATATCGCCAAACCCGCGTCACCGGACGATTCACTCACAATGCTTCACATTTGGATGATGTTTGCTATCGATTTTATACTGTATTTGACTATTGCGTGGTACGTGGAGGCTGTGTTTCCCGGCGAATACGGTGTTCCGCAGAAATGGTATTTCTTTGTTACCAAATCATATTGGTTTGGTTCGAATAAAGCCGGCGATACCAGCGTTAATGGTCGCGACAATTTTTCTTTCGAAATCGAGTCGAATATAGAGACACCGTCTAAGCGTCCGAAAAATTTGGAACAAGAGCCGCAAGGTTTAAAGGCAGGAATTAAGATTAAAAAACTGTCGAAAACGTTTGACGGCGGGGACACGTATGCGGTGAATGATTTAAGCTTAAACACATATAGCGGACAAATAACAGCACTATTGGGACACAACGGCGCGGGTATTATTAAAAAAAAAACTTACAAATAAGACAACATTATAAATAAATATGTTTAATATTTTAGGTAAAACAACAACGATGTCAATAATCACGGGTTTGTTTCCGCCATCGAAAGGCACTGTTGTTGTCAACGGATATGACATTCGCACAGATCTCGACAAAGTGCACGACAGTCTCGGCATTTGTCCGCAGTTTGACGTTCTGTTTGACATGTTGACAGTAGAAGAACACATGCAGTTTTTCTGTAAACTAAAAAATTATGACCCGAAAAAGATGGAGAGTGAGATCACCAGAATAATCGAGATATTAGGTCTCGAAGATAAAAGAAAAGCGCTGTCGAGAACACTGTCGGGAGGAATGAAGAGAAAACTATCGGTCGGTATCGCGTTAGTGGGCGGTTCGAAAATCGTGATTCTCGACGAACCGACCTCTGGTATGGACGTGTCCGCCAGACGTTTCACTTGGGATCTATTGCTGCAAGAGAAAGAGGGCAGAACCATACTTTTGTCCACACATTTCATGGAAGAGGCAGACGTAAGCATTCAACGATATAAAACTAATATTGAGCTCAATTTCTGAATCCAAACTGTCTTTTTTAAATAGGTTTTAGGCGATCGCATTGCCATAATGGCGACCGGAGAGCTACAGTGCTGCGGTTCACCGCTATATCTGAAGAAAAAATACGGCGCCGGTTATCACTTGACTATTGTGAAGAAAGCGGATTCGATTGACGCGCAACCGATAACAAGATTGATAAAGGGTCGCGTGACCGGAGCTAAAATGGAGAACGCGGCCGGCGCTGAGATCTGCTTTAGTCTGCCGAACGAGGAAAGCTATCGCTTTGAGTCACTATTCTCTGAGCTCGAGACCTCTAAAGCGAAGTTAGGCATTGATAGCTATGGTATTTCTATTACAACTATGGAAGAGGTTTTTCTAAAGTAAGAATAGTTAATCTGAAAAAAACAAAATTTTTTATTTAAATTCTCATTCATTTTTTGATTAACAGAGTCGGTCAGTACGCAGAAGAGGGCATCAAAGCGATCAACGAAAATCAACACAACTTTAATGGCAACAGCAATAATAACAATAATTCTAGAAATGGAAGCTACTCTCCGTCGTCGATGTACGGAATGGGCGACAACAGTGGCCAAACCTACCGCAACACCGGAATGAAGCTAATGGTGCAACAGTTTCACGGTTTGCTGATGAAGAAAATACTGTTCAGTTGGCGAAATCCAGCGCTCACTTTATCGCAACTATTATTACCGTTTTTGCTGATGATTTTTTCGCTCGCAATGCTCCAAAGCATACCGAAACCGCAAGACTCGCCTATTTTGTCACTCGAACTAAACAACTTTAAAGACACCAAAACCTATGTGTTCTTCAGAAACAAAACAGGACTCGCCGATAGCTTTATCACTGATTACAAGTCACAGTTCGATAATACTAACGATTTAGTGTATGAAGTTCCGAGAGATATACCACTCAATAACCGTTCAAACGATTATTTGGTTGAATTGGGCGAAAAAGAGATCACAGATCTTAATCTTCACACACCAATATCGGTGATTGTTGGCGCTGACGGCGAAGACCCAAATAGTTCAACAAATCTCACTCTCACCGCATTGTATAACAACCAAGGGTTTCACACGCCAGCGATTACTATATCATTCGTCGATCACGTGATACTAAAATTAGCCACAAATAATTCGGGCTATAGTTTTCAAGTGTGGAATCATCCGTTACCGCGAACACTGGCAGAGGAGCTCAAACAAAATCAGGACAACCAACAACTGCAGGTGCAAATATCGCAGCAATTGATGTTTGCGATGGCATTCCTGATCGCCAGCTTCTCAGTGCTATTGGTGCGCGAGCGCGCCATTAAGAGCAAACACTTGCAGAAGGTGTGCGGAGTGCGACTCTACCTGTTCTGGTTGTCATCGTTTCTCTGGGATTTTCTCATTTATATGATTCCGTGTTTCCTCATTATGCTCGTGTTTCTCATGTTCAACACCGAAGGCTTCAAAAGCCCCGAACAGGAGGGACGCATACTTCTCATATTCTTCTTTCATGGATTAGCAGTGATACCGTTCGTGTACGCGTTCTCGTTCTTCTTCGAAGTGCCATCTTCCGCCTACGTTCGCATATGCCTGTTCTGCGTGATACTGGGCAGCGGTTCTTTCATTGCGGTCACTATTACCGAAATACCAGCGCTTAATTTAGAGGGCGTGAGTAAAGCGTTGGACTGGATCTTCACACTGGTGTTACCGAACTATTGTTTGGGTCGCGCTATCTTTAATATGTACGTCACATATATGACCAATAAGGCGAATGAGGCGTATGGCAGGCAACAAATTGGTTATTTTAGTTGGGAGAAGCCGGGTATCGCTAGACAACTGTTATTTTTAATATTGCAAGCGGTTTACTATTGGATTATTGTCGTACTAATCGAGTTAAATGTGTTTCGCAATATTAAATACTACTTCATGAATCTAAAAGCGAAAAGAACTAGTGATTACAGCAGTAATGGTTTCGAGGAAATCGATGATGACGTCAGAGCCGAGAGGAAACGGTTGGACACAACAGATTTGCTTGAATTAACAAAATCAGACGCACTTGTAATAAAAAATCTAACCAAACTTTATGGCGATTTTTGTGCTGTGGATAATATCTCGTACGGCGTAAGAAGAGGTGAATGCTTTGGTTTGCTTGGAGTGAACGGTGCGGGAAAGACAACGTCGTTTAAGATGATTACCGGCGATGAACTGATCACTAGTGGAGATATATATGTGGACGGGTTTAACGTCAAGAATAGTATCAGAAAAGTTCAGAGACATATCGGTTATTGTCCTCAGTTTGACGGTCTGTTGGATCAGATGACTGGTCGCGAAAC
>JAQIVF010000991.1:0-16411 GCA_034698365.1 Steganacarus magnus
AATTTTCCGTTTGAAACTTTATTGCATCCAACGCAGTTCACTTTTCCATTTGCGAACACAATACAAGTTGATTTTGGGTTTCTAAATCTCAAAATAGCTCCGCTGAAATTTACGGCATCATACTCGATATCGTAAGAATTATTAGTGAATTCCTTTAAATTGATTGAGATGTTAAAGTTATCACAAAGAGTAATATTAGAAATGCTAAGTATTTTCATGATAGAAAGACAATATTGAATAAATCAAAGAATGTTCTTACAATTGATCATAATATTGTCATCTATCCGGAAACTGGTTTAGAGTCAGACGTTTACGCATGCGTATTAGGATGGATAAACAGTGAGGTAAGAAAGCAGCTGTTTTTAGGTCGGGTGCGAGCAACGCGTACAAAAGCTCCGACCTGACAGCAAGCCTCGAATATAATTAAATTAATGTGAATCTGCTCCGACTCGAGAAACTCTTGCAATAATTTCGAGTCATGATTGCTGGCATTGAAACGGTGATGACAACAACACAGCTGTTAGATATATAAGTTTAGTTCGCGTGCGGGCAATATATTCACCTCACATTAGTCGTAGTCGTCGTGTCTTTTGCCTGCCAAACATGCATTGAATGTAATTCCAAATGGCGCGACGAAACAGACTGGTGTCCACATTAGCATTAATTCACATTGTGAAGTATTTGAGGCTGTAACAGGTCTTGAATGAGTCGTTCAGCAACTGTTCGACATCCGAGTACAGCCTATTCACTAACGAGAATCCGTGGTCATCCCATGAGTAGTCCTGAACGCGAAACGTTGGCACATCTGACTCTCCCCTCCGCGTCTTCCTAACCAAACTGAGCGTCTTCTATGAATTTCATCAAATCAGACGCTGGTTGTTGTTGCTGTTGGTGACTATCATCGTTTGCAGTAATTGGTATTATTTGTTGATGTATTTATTTGTAGTGATTCTAATTACGCCGTCTTCATACGCAGGTCTTCCTGAGAACATATACTTATATTATCGTCAATAGCCATTAAGGGGTCTGTTCTGTATTAACGGGTCAATAGCTATTCTGTTCAGAGATCGATTGCATTTTCTTCATTAGTGTCTCCACTTCGTTATTGAGACCCAGCCCGCCGCGCAAAGGTTAGAAAGAAAATTTTTTAATTTAAAAATTATTAAAGTTTTACATGATTTTATTATCAGTAACTTGGACTGTAAGTGATATCACTTACTCCTATCACCCGTTACTGTTTACATTTTTATTTATTATAGTTATATTTAAGGGGAGTCGTTGAGGTAGTCGCTCTGGTCCTTTCGATTTTTTTGTCAATATCTAAATATTTTTGTTGTAATTTAGTTAAATATTCTTTTGAATCAAGAAAAGATTTTTGCCAAAGTTCTTTTGTATTTGTTAAATGTTCAATTCTTATTTTACAAAACAAATGATCTTACTTTCATTATTTTGATAATTCGGATTATATAACGGTTCAGTCTGTGTTTCCTTTTCGGATAAATTTAACTCTAATTGTTTATTCTTTTCCCTTAATTCTTTTAATTCATTTTCTTGAATTGAAATAATAGTTTTTTTCAGCTAAAATTTTTCTTAACAACTGTGTGTATGTTTTAGAGACGCCTTCCATATCTAATAATATAAATATGTTTTAATAATTATTTATATTTTTCTAATATTTAATAGAAATGTCTATCGAACAACTTTTAGAAAGTATAAAACTTGACTTTTGGTCAAATGAAGAATTATTGTTCTGTCGGAAGTACATCCGCTTAACTCTTGAAACTCGATGAAACCACAGACATTTTAACTTTAGTAACCAAAAAAAAGTACAGATAATTCGTGGTATACATCCAGATATTGTATCAAATCAGTCAAATAGGGACTATTATACTAATAAAGCCCAATAGGTATTATTTCACATTAAAATATATTTTTCAAGTTTAACCTTTTAATCATTTTTTTTCAGATTTCAAATGTTTATTAAACACTAATTAATTTAATTAAATTACATTTTTATACAATGGAAATTCGAGACGCAAATTCCTCCTCAAGAACCCGGTAATAAATACTTTCTTTATAATTAATAAATTTTAAACTTATTGAATTATATTAGAAAACGTTTCAGAAAACAAATATTCGGATGAGGAAGTTATTAATAACAGCTCTGAAGTCGTTGAGATTTCAGATAATGACAACGAACGCAGTTCATAACCTGAACTCGACTTATACAGGGACTTATTTTGTAGTCCTCAAACATCTTACGATGAAACTATTGTAATATATTAATTTTAATAATTAATTTATAATTTTTTTTCAAATTTTAGGAATATTCTTTAAGTTCTGAAGATGAAATCCTTATGGTAATGTTTTTAAAATTTTTAATTCTTCTAAATACTTATTAAAAATTTTATTTTTATTATAGGAAAGTGAGTGTCAACTCTCCGAAGAGAATTATGACACTATAACAATTGATGTGCTGAACACTAACACTTCAGAGACTATTCATGATCGTTTAAACTCTGACTCTAAAGAGACGAGCTATGCGGGAACATCGAATAATATTCCACCACAAATGAGTAAATTTAATAGAGAAACTCAAACTTAGTCAACGGTTAAAGAACCTGAAACACACAAAAATCTTAGCGCTTCGAAAAGCCATGGTACACAGTCAGAAACAGTCAGAAACATGGTACACATGAATATAATGATTTTAAATCAAACGAGAATGTTAAAAATGTAATATACTTAAAATTCAATAACGCATTAAATAAGAGTATTTTTTTGAAATGTAAAATTTAGAGATCGCCACCAATACATCCAGGTTTTGAATTCTGGAATATGGCTTTCGAGACAGAAGGCAAACTTACTGCTTCAAAGTCGGACAAATACTAACAGAAGATTTTACTGTAATGGAATTCAATATTTTATTTGCGATAATGATATTTGTACGATTTCAAACTGTTCATTTTGGTCAAATTATAAACAACAATATGAACAACAATTAGAAAAATTTGCATTAAGAATTCTATGCCCGTTATGCGACATAACATTTGATTATTTTAAAAATGTAGACCGACACCGCTTCTCATTTAACAGCGAATTTTATTCATATTAATTTAAAATTAAAATAAAATTTCAAACAGTTATAATTGAAATTTGGTTTTATTCAATTCTTTTAATTTTAAAACCATAAGACAAAATAAGATGTTTTGCTGCTTCTTTTCTGGCTTTGTTTAACGTTGAAGCCCGGTCTGAAACGATAACGTTCAATTCAGGTATTTGAAATATCACTATATTGCAAATTTTCCCATATTAAACAATAACATTTTCTAAAGAATGTCTTGCTGGACGTTTTCAGTTTATAAGCTTTTAATAAAGCGTAAACGACTTTTCTTTTGTCTAATTTATTGTTGTTACAAATTTTCAGTAAGTTTTATGCTCTAATTTTACATTCTTCGAGTTGATTTTCTCAATTTTACTCATTTCTTAATAACAATCACTCATTCAGAATTTTTAAAGATAAATTTTAGACTATGGGCATAATACGGCTATTCTGCCGCCACCTTTAGCCGCTTGCCACCATATGTGACCTTACACTTCATCATAAAGTGTGGGTATTTCTACCCACTCTTCAAACAGAAGCATACTCCCAGAACTGAATTGTCAGTTCAATCCCGGGAACTTCCCTAAGAAAGAGAGAGAGTTTGTTACTTTACTTTTCAGTTATTCGGTATAAACCGGTTTGACTGTATGTTATTATTAAGCTTTTTACACAGTTATATAAACGGTAAAACGTTTTAACTGTATTAATTGGTATTTCATTTTCGGTCTAAGGCTCTCTCCTTCTCATTCTTAGGAAAGGTCACATTGTCGTTGTATCCAACGATCAAAAGACTTAACTTAAATTTAGGCTTGCCTTAATAAATGAAGATAAACGTTGGTTAATACTTAAAAATAACTTTATTAATTTCACGTTTAGAAATAAACCTTTTTTTATAATAATTTTCCATTCTTTTTATATGAGTCTTAAGAAGGTTATAGTGTATGAAATAACACCTGAATTTTATTTCAATAGTTGCTATCTTATTTAAATAGGATTAAGTGTATTTGTTTTGCGTACTATTATGAATAAGGTCCTGTTATTTATAATGTTTACTCGAGTAATGGCATGATCGAATCATGCGATCACTTGAAGTAAACATGATAAAAATAAGGTTATGGGAAGCTATTCGTTCATAAATTATAGAGAGATCATTACTCATAGAGATATCATTACTCATAAGAGATATCATTACTCATCGAAAGATCATTAATAATCAGGTATATTAACTATGAGATTAGTGAAGAGATATCATGGATTTTAATTGGAAATCTATAAAATATTTATTATGGATTTATTCTATTTAAGGATGTGACTCTAGAATTACTAGATGTCGCAATAGAAACTGGTAATTTTTCCACTTTAAACAATAATAAAAATTTTTAAAAAATACGCATAAATTTTGTTGAAAAATTTAAAATTTGTTTTACAAAAATCACATTAAATTATAATTCATATCTCATAAATAAAGACCGGATTTATATTCTCGAAAATTTTGGAAATATGCGAATATATATTCTCGAAATTAGTGAAAAAAATTCTTAAATAATCTTTTATTAGTTTATCGATTTTATTGAATATTGATGTTGAATAATTATTTTATTTTTTTAAGTTACTTTATCTTTTGAAAAATTAACTTTAATTAAAAATTTTTAGTAATATTTTACAGTTTACAGGGCATTTATTACAGGGGTCTCAAAAACTCATCGGATTTAAACGACTAATTTTTCTTATTTTAACCTCAAAATATGCTTTTTATTCTTTTATAAGTTTTTATGCAAAAATCCGGTCTTTACTCTTAAATTATCTTTTTCATCATCTCTTCAATTTCCTGCAAAATCAGTTAAAAAAACTTCTAAAAATTATGAATATATTGTGATGGAAAATGCAATTGTTAAAATAATTCAAGAATTAAATAAGGTGACACCAAAATCTGGTGATCTTCAAAGATCATTGCGTAAACGGCATATTCTTATTGGTGATAACTTTGAATCAATTGTTTGGCTAATTTTTTGTAATTCTTTAGCCGAGTCGTTTGATTACAAGGTTAGAGAAACTGTTCTTCTCAAAGGGCAAGAAAAAGATGTTATGCTTGATGACCAATTTGATTATATCAAATTTGTGATTCTAGTGAAATATGCCATTGCCACATACGCTGTGGAAGAATATGTTGATGAGAAAAATTTTGTTCAATTTATAAATAGTCATTTTAAATAAATTTTTACCTAGAAATTTTCTAATAGTAAGAGTATTGCTCTTTAATTTTTTTTATCTTTTGCACAATCTATATAATTTATAAATCAAAGTGCATAATAAATAATGATAACTAAATAAACTTAAATCAAAATCTAAAAGTTACAAAGTTTGATAAGAAAATACAAAGTTTTGAATTGTTTTATTATCTCATATTTTTGGTCTATATAAGCTGATATGAGATAATTTTTAAATAATAAATAATGTTACTTATCTAGAAATAATCTTTGGCTATAGGAGTAGTAGACCTAAGTGTGTCTGAACATAACCTCGAATAAGTGTCTATATATGAATTATCTTTAGAAAAAACTAAAAGATTTCGAAATACTTCGCAAACACAATTCGAATACTCGATTTGAATAGAATTCTAATTTACATAAAATTATGTTTGAATCATTTGCTACGTTTTGAGTATAATAGTAGTTTGAAATCGTATAAAATAGTAGTAAAATTTTTACATTTTTAAGTAATCATCTTTTGCTACTTTACCCGGCACCTCCACCAAATGTTATAATTATCTTTTTAAATATAAGTTAAAAGAGGTATTTGAGAAATAAAGTAGAAATACATTGTAATTTAAAGAGAATTGTATTTAATAAATAATAAGTACAAATAATATTAATTTAATTAAGTCGAAATATGGTTTAAAATCTAAATAGAAAAATAAAAAAGCGAAGGTTAAAGACATTTTAAAATGAATATTTTGGAAAATCGAAAAACAATTCAAATAAAAATCTAAATAAAATGCAAAATCTAAAGACAAGCGAAATTGGAAAAATAATTAAAATAAAATAATTATAAAAGCGAATTTAAAATAAGAGATAAAAGCGAAAGCTAATGTCAAGTTAATTTTAAGTTATAAGTTAACAACACTAATATACAGAGAAGTTATTATTCATTAATGTAACAATAAAAGTTATTTAAAAAGTCAATTATGTTATAATATTTACAAATAACTGATATAAGAATCAATTTTTACACTAAAATATCTTATTAATCTATCCAAAATATTCTAAATGTGAATAAAATTTTGTGTATTTTTTTAATAGATATTTAATCCATATTTCAATAACAAAGAATAATCGGTAATTCTTATAATTTTTATTATTAAAATTTACAGCTTAATAAAAATTTAGTCGGTTATGGTTTTACTCGATTAAAATTAAAGAATATTAAGGGCAAATATATTTTAGCACGAGGAGCGCATGCTGAGTATATCGAAACACAAAATCTCAATTTGAATAGAGTAAAACAAATTTAACATAAAATTTAATATTTATTACAGTTATCTATAATAACTATTAATTTAAATATGTTTTTATTCATTCATTTTATCTACAATTTTGGACTTAATTTTATTGAAATATTCGATTATAGAAAGGATTTTCTTATGTACGGAAATTTTTTCTATGTTTATAATATTGTTTTAAAAGTTTTAATGTTCAAATATTAGTTGCCATAATCGGGGTCATACGCGGAAAAATTGTTTGATTCAAATAGAGTAACTAATAATTAAGTGATTAACATTATATAAACTATTTTTGTATTTTCTTAGTTAACATTTTGATGTTTGCGCACATACGTTTTACATCTATTTGTATCTCATTTTAGTACTCATTATTTTATTATAAACACTAATGTTTATGATCAGTCGAGTATTGGCTCTCGTTTTGAGCATTTAATTAAATAATAAACTGTAATTTGATTAATACCGGCTTTACTTTATTTGTATAGTAAGTGCGAATACAAAGCTCTGGTTATGTGATTGCCATACAGGCAATGATAGAAGTAAATACTATCTGATAATTGAGTGCAAGCGTGTCAATCGAATTTGCAATTTTTAACTTAACTTTTAGTTTTAATAACTCATAATTAATTCGACATGCTGTCAAAATTCAAATACTTTTGATATCGCAGTTGAAAATCTTAAAATATTATTTAATCGCTTTATCGAATCTATCGAATTCTGCTGTGGGTAACCCCCACCGCAATCGCAATGTCGTTGGCGTAATCATCAGTTTATGGAAATAACATTGGTGGATGATGTTGGCAGCGATTACATGATTGTAATAAAAATAATCATTTTCTATAATAATCAAACAAAAGCATAATCAATCACATGAGCAACGATGCAACATCTGATACCGAAGCATAATCGATCATTAAAGATTCTGTTTTTCCAAAATGTCAAATTCCCATTTTTAGAATGGCATATACCTTTTATAGAATGAAATTTAAATTCTCTTCTGAAAACTTTTTACACGAATAACAATATCACAGAAATTATTTAATTAGTAGTGGATACTATATGACGTCTGGAGTAGTGTTGTTCTTTTTAAAGTTTTCTATTTTAAATGAATTTTGATTTTTGTTTTCAGAAAATTTTTATTTTAAATGAATTTTGATTTTAATTTTCTGAAAACGTTTATTTTAAATGAATTTTGATTTTGATTTTCTGAAAACTTTTTATTTTAATTTTGATATTTTTTTAAGTTTTGATTTTGATTTAATCAATATCAAAATCAAAATACGCTACATTTTTAAAACATTTTTTTAAACTTTGATTTTCTGTAAAATTTTATTTTAAATGATTTTTAATTTTGATTTTCTCTAAAATTTTTAATTTGATTTGATTTTAATTTTGATTAATCAAAATCAAAATTAAAAAAAATCAAAATCAAAATTAAAATACCAAAATCAAAAATACTACTCTGTAGTCTAAAATAATATCATTTTCACAGGTTTAAAACTTTTCTTTTCATTTTTATTTATCCATTGCAAATATGAATTAACCTGAATTTTTATCGTAAATACTTAAAAGTGTTTTAACCTGTGTTTTATCTCATTAAGTGAAAGCAGTCGAAAGTTTTTCAATCATAAGTTTCATATAAAAAACTTTCATATTCAGATATTGTTGTCAAAGAAAAATAAACTTTGCTGTTAATAACTTTTTTTCGATTTTCCATTTTTATTTTAAATTACTTTGACTCTTGGGTGATTAAAACTTTCTTTGTTTTAATTTAGTTCAAAGTATACTTAGCACTTCATAGAAATTTCTAATTAGTATTCGATCGCATTAAATCAGTTTAATATACTAATTATTTAGAAAGAAATGTACACGTGCGTATTAATAGATATATACTATGAATGAATCAAAATTATCTGCTTAAAATTTATTTAATTAGCGTAATTTATTTTACAAAATATGTTTTATTTTAATACTAAAAATGTGAAAATTTATTTAATTTTATAGAATTTATAAATTTCCAAATTAAAAGATATTTACGATAACTACATCGTAATCTTCGATAATTTCTCATCATTATATGATTTGAACAAATTCACATGAATCCATTCATAAGTGATGATAAAAAGGTTGGACTCGAGTAAATAATATCAGATTTTAGACTACTTTTTATCGGTTTATTTCCTGTGCAAAAATGTTTTTGTTAGTGTAATATACATAAAAATTTTGCTTAAATTTGCTTTATCTTTGCATTCTATGCATAATTTTAATACGCATTAAATTTTAAAACAAACAACTTACGAGAGTCACGCAAAAATTAAGAAAAAGTGAGAAAAATTTTAATGCAGTATTAGTGGAAACGAGTTGAGAGGTTAAATGGCTATTGTGTTTTATACGGTAAGTGAAAACTAATTACGCTTTTTTACATTTAATACCAGTATAACCGATTTTTTGTATACAAAAAAATAGTTGAACTAACTGTGAGTGCGATTGTGTGATTTAATTACACTACACGAGAGTCACGCAAAAACTAAAAATTGAGAAAAAGTTTTAGTGGAAACGGTTAAAAATGTTTTACGTTAAGTGAATACTAATTACGATTTTGTTTGCATATTCGATTGTATTTGCATATCATTGGTTTTAATGAAAAACGCGATGGTGTTTACGATTTATTGAATAAATAGAAAAAAATTGAAACAATAATATTTATGTTAATAGACTTTAAAGGAACCGAAAAAACTGTATTTAACGTCGGTATTGCTGTCCTTGACTTACATTTTTCTCTCTTCACTCGAATGTGATTAAAAGAGACTAAAAAAATAGCAAGAATTACATATCGAATTAGCGCTATTAATTGCTTCAAAAAATTACCAAAATGGCACTAAAAATAGCATTTATTTTTTGAAATAATTAACATATAAAACGTTAGAACCTGTTAATAAAAGATTTTAAATTTATTGAAAGATTAGAAATGCTTGAAATAAAATTTTGAAGTTTTCACAAATTTGATGATAGACGGAAAACTCATCGGAGTTCAACGACAATTTTTTATTTGAGGGAAATTAGCAAATAAATAGCATTTTTAGCATTTATCATTGAAATAGCAAATATAACATTTATAAATATAGTTTAAAAACCTCAATTTTATGTGATTGAAGCTTATATAGCATAATGCTTTAAAATCGGATTTATCGGACTAACAAAATATTTTAATTTTATTATTTATTTCATATAAAGAAAAAATATAGTTTATCCGCTAAATTACTATTATAAATAAAAAGGCGTATGGTAATTAATGTTCACTCTATGGTGATTAAACACTTTTTTCTATGTAAAAAATATGTAACAGATTCTCCGCATCAGTAGGGAGATGAAATTACGAATTATTATTATTACTACTATTATATATTAACGTATAATCTCGTTATACCCACGCGCGTGAGTAAACTGAATTTAGGGATAAATATTCATCCTTTTTCGACAAACTCTCACTCTCGCCTGTGAGTAAGCCATAAAATTTTAATTATCACAAAATCGCTTACTCGTTCATTAACTTTTTTATATATCCATTATTCAGTTAATTACAATTGCGCTGAATTTTCGAAAAAGATAGCAAAATGGGTAAAGAAAAATACTCACATCAACATTGTGATAATCCGACACGTAGACTCTGGTAAGTATACCAAAACTGGACATATTATTTATAAATTCGGAGGAATCGACAAAACAACAATTGAAAAGTTCGAAAAGGAAGCTCAAAAAGTTAGTATCAATCAGTGACATTAAATAATACTGTATACCATTTATGCATACATAAAGTGAACGAAACAAAAGTTTTTTCGAAAAACATTTACAGCAATGGTTTTTAATTAAATAAATTTAGGCTATTTATGTTTGCAATTTGAGATTATTGATGTTTGTCAGAGTTGTTAATAATAGTTGTGTTGTTTACGTTTAAGTATGCGTGGGTTTTTGACAAACTGAAGGGAGAGCGCGAGCGTGGAATCACTATTGATATCACTCTCTGGATGTACGAAACAACTAAATATTATTTCAAAGTTATTGTCTCTCCAGGACACAAAGATTTTATTAAAAACATGATAATAGGCACATCTCGTGCAGTTATGGCCGTTTTCAGTGTCTGCAGGATCTGGTGAGTTAGAGGCCGGTATCTCTAAGAAAGGACAAACTCGAGATCACGCTCAGCTCGCGTACACACTCGGCGTTAAGCAATTGATTGTTGGCGTTAAAAAAATGGACACAACTAAGCCAACATATAGTCAGTCAAGATTTGAGGAAATTCTTAAGAAAGTGTACGCTTATGTCAAGAAAATTGGATACAATCCGGCAACGGTTCCGTTTATTCCCATATTTGGATGTTATGGAGACAATATGTTGGAGCCGAGCACAAATTTGCTGCGATTTAAAGGATGGATTTTTTAGCGAAAGGGGGTCAAACTTGAGGGAAAAGCTTTGCTGCAAGCGTTAGACGCTATGCAGCTACAACGAGATTAACCGATAAACCATTGCGTTTACCACTTCAGAATGTCAACAAAATAGGTGAAGTTGTTTTGCATGAGTTAACATATGTTTATAATAAGTTGACGCCTAATTTGTATATATTGTTTATTAAAAGAAAACATGGAAATAGGACTTGCAGAAGCAATATTTCCAAGTAAGATTGATTTTAAAAACATACCAAAATCAATTATTAAATTAGTATGTTCTGAAACTTAAAATGCTTATGAATATGTATTAAATGATCTGTATAATTATAATAAAAATGTTGTAATAAAAGAATTTATTATAAAAGATAATAATGTGGACACTATTACAGAATTTTTTAATATGATTAAAAATATAGAAAATGAATATGATGATGATTTTGTCTCGAATTCTCTTGAGTCTATTTTAAATGAAAAAGGAATTAAAATAATTGATTTACAATTAGAACCATCTTTACATTTATTAATTGATGATAAAATTGAAATATGAAAAAATCAATTGATAATAAAAACATTTGAAAAACAAATTTTAAGTGAAGAAGTGATTTCATTTACAGAAAAACATGAGTTGTTTTATGAATTCTATGAAAAATTAAAAAACATAGTGGACTTTGAAATGTTTGAAAGTTTTTTAATCACAAAAAATCCAGTAAAACAAACAAATATAAGTAATTACTTTATTTATTTTTATATAATATTGTCATCTATTATTGAAAACCACAATAAAAATTTATTGCGAATAATTCCTGACTCAAAAATTAATAAAAAAATAGTTCTGTATTATTTAATCCAATAATATTTATTACACTTAAAAAACATTTAATTGATTCAATAGAAGTAAAGATAAAAGATGATCATAATCAGCTTTTAAATTTTGTTAATGACATTTAGAAAATTATTTTAGTTTTGTTTTGTAGACCATTGGAGCACATTTAATATTATTACTTAAAATTGCTTAATGAAAGTTAAACCTTTAGTATTTATTTATTTTACTCGAGTAGCTTAAATTATCATCCTGAAAACACTTCAGCAAAATTTACTTTTCATTTTAATAAACACATAGTATTTTCAAGATAAATGGAATTAGCATTATTTCAAATAAGTGTACAGAAAATTATTAATATACCTAGATTTAAATTTCAATTAATAATGGAAGAAATTAAAAAAACGGATAACACTCCAATTAAAGTTGTTTTATTGGAAAAAATTTAATTTCAGAGGAAGCTTATTTTGAAACAAATGAAAATTTAACAAATCAACTTAATACTGTGTGTTATAAATTGTATTCATGAAATAATAGAATCTGTGAAGTATTATTAGATAAAAATAATGTTAATTTTGTTGACAGTTTTATCTCTGTTATAATTCCAAAAGTATATTTTGTGAAAAATGTTATGCATTACATCGAGTCTGTATTGGATTTTAGAATAAATGATGAAACTTGGATTGAAACAAAAATTTTCTGGGAAATAGATTATAATTTATTAAATAATTATGAATATAAAGATGAAAAAGTAAAAAACCATCGCCATATTAAAAGACATGAACAACTTAAAAGATTTACTCTTTCAAATTTAGATGAAGACAAACAGAGTTGGGAAGAAAACTCAGGAATAAAGTCATTTGACTTTTCAAATATTAAGTATTTAAAAGTTTTATGTGACATAAACGAACACTCTCTTTTTGGAAGTGAAAGACTTAACTTACTGAGAATAATATCCAATCAATATCTAAAAGATAAAAATAATTCTATCAATTTCAATTCATTATTATTTATAACAGTGAAAAAAAAATTATTGATTCAATATCTATTTCAATAGTTGATAAAATAAAAAAAAGTGATTGAAATTTCAATTGGTAGAAGTATAATTGGTTTATTGTTTCGACCAATAGAGCATTAATTTTATTTAAATGGAAAAGTTTAAAAAGTGTAAAAATATGTGCGTTTATGACACATTATTTAAACCAAGCTGCAGGAAAAGTTTCTAAAAACATTTTAGTTAAGAGGGGTTTAAATTGGTTTTCAAGTTTTGCTTGACGTTTTGGGCTTCCAGATCTTAAATTTATTGGAAAAAAGGTTTTCGAAACTGGAAATGATTTTATTCGTAACGTAGTTGAAGGAAAAAACGTAAAACAAGCTGTCATGTCTAATATAAAAAGCGGATTTTCAAGATCTTTGAATAGTTTATCTCAAAAAAATGAGTCCACCATCTGGAAAAGGTAGAAAAAAGTAAACTATGCAAAAAATCAGTTAAAAGAGTGAAAAGACGGCGTGTTATAATAAAAAAGACTTCATCTTCTAGTATGAGAAGAAGAAAAACTTATAAAAGAAAAAAACTTACTAAAAAATACATATTTAGTTGAAAATGAGTTCTGAAGTACTAAAATCTGAATTGTATCTTTTCAAATTATCATATTTTCAAACAAGAATTGAAAACTTAAAATTTATTCAAGTACGGCCGATATCAACAATTACAAACAATTCAACAAACGAGTTCGATTTTCCATTACTTGCAGATGAGTATATTGATTTACAAAATGTATTTTTATTTATTAAAGCTAAAGTTATTAAACAAAATGGTTCAAACTATACAAATATTCAAAATGGACGTATATCTGTTAATAACTATGCTCTTAACACAATATGGGAACAATTAGATATTTATTTGGGAAATACACTTGTATATCAAAGTACAAATACTCATCCTTATCGAGCTTGGATTGAAATGTTATTTTCCTTTAATAAATTAGCATTTGATACTCATTTGAGATAAACAGGGTTAGTTTCTTTAAAGTCAAACAGTGATAGTGTTGATACTGACTTAAGTGCTGTGGTGAATGAAAGCAAAGTAATTATTTTGTATGGACGATTAAACAGTGATATTTTCAAAAGTGATAGATTGCTTATAAATGGTGATAAAATGAGAATTATTTTGACAAAAGATAAAAATGCAATCACTTTTAATGTTTCGAATGAAATTCCAGCATCAGACAGCGTATCTGCAGATCCACAACCAGACCCAAAATTAATTATTAATGATGCTAGTTTTTTTATTAGAAAAGTTACATTATCACCTAATAATCACCTAATAATAATACTGCACATGCAAAAGCATTATCCCAATCAAATGTTAAAATTCCAATTAAAAGAAAAGAAGTTAAAGTTATAAACTTGACATCAGGACAGATGATATATGTGATAGATAATGTTTACATGAGTCAAATTCCATGTCAATTCATTGTTGGTCTTGTTCAGCATGAAGCTCATTCATGCCATTTAAAACAGAATCCCCTAGCTTTAAAAAATCATTGTTTAAACTAATTAGCTATACATATAAATGGAGAAATGGTCCCATGTAAGCCTTTTCAGCCTGATTTAAATAATAATAATTATCTGAGAGAGTATTTTGAATTTTTCAAAAATATTGGAGCAACTTTTTCTTCTAATTGTCCAGCTATAACTTTTGATGATTATAAAAAGCAAGTTTGTTTATATGCATTTAATTTTAATTCTGATTTTGATAATCCAAAAGAAAACGAATATATTAATTTACCAAAAGAAGGATTTCTTAATATTGAACTACATTTCAGTTCTAATTTAACTGAGCCTCTTAAACTAATTTGTTATGCAGTATTTGACAACACAATTGAAATTGACTCTAACAGAAACGTTACTACAGATTGGTGATGATTACAATTGAAATTGAAAAAGTCTAAAAAAAATACAAGTTTACTCGTATTAAATTTTATGGTGTTTTACCCATAGATAAACTACCATTGAGAAAAGTAAGAAGACTTGTGCTTTTGTCATAAATACTAATAACTCTTTATTAAATAAAACACACTTGTTTGCTTTTTTTATACCTATACATAGAAAAATTGAATATTTTGATAGTTTCGGTTTAAGACCAATAAACAATGAAGTTTATGCTTTTTTGGATATATATTAATAAACAATTGCAAATAAATAACAGTGAAATGTTGTGGAAAATTTTGTGCTCTTTATTTAGCTTATTAAAGTTATTTACTCAGTTTATTAGAAATGATTGATTCAATATGTTGTTGTGTAGGTTCTCAGTGATATTATCTTAATAATAAGTTTTATCCTAGAGAAGTAGCTATAGTTAATGAAAATCTTTCTGTTTGTTTTTGTTGGAAAACATCAATTGTCCTCAAATTGTAATCGAGTTCCATGAAAGTATCATTAAATGAACGATAAGTTCATCATTTTGTGAATATAAATGATAAAAAGCTACTTAAGCAGCAGTCTATAACTAGTTATATGAAATAATCTTCAAATGATTTATCAAATTCAAAATAAAATATCCAAAATAATAAAAGCTATATGTAACTAGGTAATCCAAATTAAAATAAAAATTAAATAAAAAGATTATAATTGAAATTACAGTAAAAAATATTTTTTTAATAAAGCTTTTTCAATATCTTTTTTATATATATACTGTTATATATATATATATAAGAACAGTAATTGTAATAAAATCTATAGTTATTATATATTTAAAAAAATAAAAATAATCTAAAAAGATGTTTAAACTTTTATTTATTTAGAAATTTATTGAAATTTTTTTATTTTTCACACATGCAAACCAATTTAACATTTATTTAATGATATACAGTTTCATAAACAAAACATTTGAAGAATTTTCTTCTTTATTATAATTTAATGTTTTTGTTTTCAAAGTATGATCTACTTTAAAAGTTGAGAATTTTAAATTAAGTTAACCTTAGTCGTTGAAATATGTTAACCTTAACTCTAACCGGTTAAAAATTATAATAACATTAAAAGAGTTATTTCTAGGTTAACGGCTTAAGTTAAATTTTTTATTTTCAACAATAAATTTTGTAATTGAAATAATTTTAATTAAGTTAAATATTTTGAATTTTCATTTTCAATTATTCAAATGTAAAAACAAATTATTCTGTTCTTATATAAATAAAGTCTGATTTAATTATTTATTGAATCTTTCAAAAAATAAACTTCCATTTGAACGGATGTAGATCCAACGGTGTTTTACATAAATTTATACAATATTCATAATGAAATAAAGAAATAATTTACAGTTTAAATCTAATAAATAATTAGGTAATTTTGAATAATTTTAAAAAATCCGATTTTTCTTAAAAAAGCCCTTTAACTAGTGTTGTTTAACTTGCAACTTTTAAATTTATCTTGACTTTAGTTTCGCTTTTATATGATATTTTAGCATAGCTTGTATTTCGCTTGGCTTTTAAAATTTTTTTCAATTTGACTTGTATTTCGCTTTTGTATTTGATTTAGATTTTAAT
>JAQIVF010000992.1:0-16410 GCA_034698365.1 Steganacarus magnus
AAAAGTAATATAAACTATGAGATCAGTGCTGAGTAATAAGCGCTGATTATTAGAGTTGTGACTTATCGGTCACTACAATATTCTTAGTTTTTAGTTAAGATAGCGCGCCGTATGCGCGCATTATTCATTAATAATTACATTGTTAGCTCGATGTTATATTTATTTTTACAAAAATACTGACCTTAAAATAGACAACAACCAAAATAAAAAACAAATTTAAGTCAAAATTAAAAAATTTACATTTGATTTTTCTATTAATTGTTGCAAAAAAACTACAGCTATTTATATAATTTGACAAAAAACTAGTGTAAAATACCAACCAATAGAAACTAAACATAACGCGCAACAATAAATAACATTTTAAAACTCAACGATTTATAACGTCTCTAATATGTCTTAGAGTTTAAATGAAATATTTATAAATGAAAAATTCTGGACTGAGTAGATCACCGAAAATTCAATAAAATATCCGTAATCATTAGTAAAAATGGACGTTCTATATCTCGGCAGTATTGTTGTAATAAAATTTAATTATTATTTTTTTTATATTGTTTAAGTTTAAGTTTTAGGGCGCGGCGACAGCCGCGCGGTTTCCGTTGTGTTAACTTTATATTGTTAGGACTTTTAAAATAAATTTTTATTACAACAATACTGCCGAGATATTATAGAACAACAAAAATTATATTTTAAATAATTGTAATTTAATTACACTTCGTATTAATGTGCCCAAAAATTATTCAGATTTTCTTATGTATGACTTGGTCTGATTTTTTGATAAATCTGGTTAAATATTAATCGTTTCCACTGTTTTTGATTGGCATTCACGTAACATAATAAATGGTTTAAAACAAATCATCACAACTTCTGTGGAATGAATTACGCGCGTAAAACTTCAATCATTGTTAGACATACCTTAGACATAAACTTATCAAATTAATATAAAAACTTTTAGTAAAAAACCATTTTATTTCATTTATCAAACAACTCTTGTATTATTATCTTTTGGGTCTTAACATCAATTTTGAATATTTCAAGAAATTTAATTATACATCTAATTTATTATGATTAAAGGAATTGAAAAATGTTGACAATAAAACCGTATTTGCATTGTGTTCGGGATATTTTCGGCATCAATCAGCCAATCTCTCGGTTCGCAAATCGAAAATAAATTTTTAACTTTAGGAAACTGTTTCGCTCTCTCGATAAATGCGTTCAATGATTTCTGCGTGACTTTTGTGCTGAGCATTAGTTCGATAGTATTAATACGCATACAATTGCGAATCACGTCGCAAACACCACTATCTGTAATTCGGTCGTAATCACCGCGCGTTTCAAATAAATCATGTAACTTCAAACACCACAATTGTTTCAATTTGGCCACACATCGCAATGTAGTATCAGATAATTCGGTGTAATGGCAACCAATAAGTAGATATTTTAATTTCGGTAAATACACATCAATGTCAGCAAAATTTTGGTCCATTAAACAGGAAATTCGAAGCGTTAAGTGTGTTAACTGTATGCAACTCTTAAAGCAACGAGCGATGCGTAAATCATTGTCTTCATTGTGCTTATAATCCTGTATCTCTAGTTTTCTCAGTAAAACAAAATTATTATGGAAACATTTAAGTAATCTGTCGTGAAATCCGTAGATTCGTAATTCACTTAATTTCACGCACTTCTCGCCAATAAACCTGATACCACTTTCTAATGACTCGTCAATTCTATAACCACCAAAATCTAAATCCATTTTTTCTAAATTCTCGAAACAATTCAACTGACTCAACATATTACTGAGTACTGATGAATCGAGCATTATTTTAACTGCCAAAAAACCAACTTTAAAGTTCTTAATTTGTTTGCAATACTTGTGAGCGAATGACTCGAAACCATTCAAATTTGACACGTTATTCAAATTTATTTCTTCTAATTTGGGCACAATTTGTTTGCTATCGCTAGTAATGAATATTGATTCTAAATTATTACATAAATGCGAACCATTATCAGTAAAACGAATTATTCTCAAGTTTGGCAGTAAATCAATCAATAACTTGAAGCGAACGTATGAACACTTAATGTCAATCATTTCTAATGTTTGAACACAATTCGATGCGAAACGCTTCAGACATACGCATGAGATCTCATCGATGTGTTCCTTGACTTGAAATGACTTTAAATGTTTAGAATTATCGCAAATTATTTTCATAATTCTATAGTTTATATGTGCGCCACAATCAATATTCAAATGTGTAATAACTCTACACTTTTTGAGCACAAACTTTAGCGATGTTTCATTAATAATATAATGGTAACGATTATCGCCATAAGCTATTAAATTGTTGACAGCAAACCGACGTTCTTTTCCGATAATAATTAATTTGTTTTGTTTATTAAATATCAATCGTTTCCACTGTTGTGACACACATTGCAATACAAAACAATTATTTAATGGCAAATAACTTAAGACACGTTCACACAAATTATCACCAAATCTGTCAAATGAGTTACGACTGTAATCCATATCTGAATTCAAAGTGAGTTCTCTAAAACAACAAACAAAATGCGAAACAAAACTGTGAATTAAAAAATACGTTTAATAGATTTGATTTTACACAAAGCTATACACAGCGAAACAGGTTTTCACACAAACAACAACAAACACGTGTGTTATTTAACAGCACTGTATGCGCCATAGTGTCAGCAAGAAATAGTGTTTCACGTGTTGTATTATAATTCACGTAATTGATGTTCTTGTTGTTGAAACTAAATTACCAACATTTCTCAAAATTTTATTAAAAAATTTATTATTCACAGATTCTTAAATGAAAACAAATAGATTCATTTAATAAAATTTAATAAATTTAATAAAAAAATTCATTATTAGTTTTCTTGTATTATTAAAATAATATTACTTAATTAAAAATACATCACAATTTAGTTTCCAAATTTGTTAAAATTTTAAGGCCTGAATCCGAATTCAGTCCAACAAATTTAAACCCGGCCTTATCTGTTATTTTTCAAAAAATTATAAATTTCGAAATAAATAAATGGGAAAACATTTATGTAACCTGTGTTTCTTTAAATTTCATGATTTGATCTAAATTACAGTGATTAACCATATCTGTAAAATGTAAAAAATTTCCGAATTTTATTTTCTTACTTAATTTTTAATTATAATTATAATTCAGAAATGGGTAAAATTAATTTAAGAAACATTAAATAAATAAATATCACCCGAACTGCCGTATCATACTCCGGTAATTAGTATCCAAATTTGTGAAATTTTTTAAAGCCCGAACCCGACAAATTTAAGCCCGGCCTGAGCTGGATTTTAGTATAAAAAAATTATAAATCCCGAAATAATAAAATGGGAAAACATATTATGTTTCTTTAGATAATTTCATAATTTAATCTAATTTGCTGTGATTAATCATTTCTTTAAATAGTAATGCGCACGAAAATTAATCAGATTTTCCTATGTATGACAGTCTTATTTTTTGATTAAACAGTATTGTGCAATAAATCCAGTTAAATATTAATCGTTTTCATTATTTTTTTATTCGCATACAAATAAAATAATAAATGTTTAAAACAAATCATCTCAACTTTTGTGGAATGAGTTACGAGTGTAAAACTTCACTGATTGTTAGATAAAAAAAAACATTATACAACTATTATTAAAACTTTTAATCAAAAACCATTCTATTTAACTTAACGTACAACTCTTGAAATTATAATTTTTATCTTAAAAATTAATTTTGAATTTATCAATAAATTTGAATATATATTTAATTTATTGTGAATAAAGGATAAGAAATATATCGATCGTAAACCCGTATTTTCAGTTTATTAGGGATGTTTTTGGCATCAATGAGCCAAACTCTCGGTTCACAAATTGAAAATAAAAATTTCATTTTAGGAAACTGTTTTGCTCTTTCCATAAATGCGTTCAACGCTTTGTGCGTCACATTTGTCTTAATCAATAGTTCGATAGTATTAATACGCATACAATTGCGAATCACATCACAAACGCCTTCATCTGTAATTTGGTTGTGAACAAAGTACACACCAAATAAATCACGTAACTTCAAACAACATAATTGTTTCAGTTTAGCTATACTTCGAAATGTTGTATCAGATATTGCTTGATAATTACAATCGATAAACAGATACTTCAATTTCGGTAAATACACATCAATGTCAGCAAAATTTTGGTCCATTAAACACGAAATCCGAAGCGTTAAGTGTGTTAACTGTATGCAACTCTTAAAGCAACGAGCGATGCGTAAATCATTGTCTTCATTGTGCTTATAATCCTGTATCTCTAGTTTTCTCAGTAAAACAAAATTATTATGGAAATATTTAAATAATCTGTCGTCTAATCCGTCGATTCGTAATTCACATAATTTCGCGCATTTCTCGCCAATACCTCTGATACCACTTTCTAGTGATATGTCAATAAAGTAATAATTAAAATCTAAATGCAATTTTTCTAAATTCTCGAAACGATTCAATTGAGTCAATAGAACATTAATATAATCGCGGAAAATGGATTGTCTTAATTGCGAGAGATGTGCAGTGAATCTCTTGATTTGTTTGCCATACGTATCAACGAATAACTCGAAACCACTCATAAAAGACAAAAACCCTAAATCTATTTGCTCTAATTTTGGCAAAACTGGTTTGTTATCGCTAGTAATTAATGAAGTGTTGATACGTAGTTTATTTTTATCAAAATTCCACATATCTTTTGTTGACGGAATAAAACGAATTGTGTTTAGGTTTGGCATCGCGTTAACCAATAACTCTAAGTGATTGTACGCACATTTAATCACAATTATTTCTAGTTTTTGTCCACATTTTGCCGCAAATAAATCTAAACTGCTTTTCGTTAATTTATAGATGTTTTCGTAACATATAAATGACTTTAAATGATGACAATTATTGCTGATTGTGTCCAATATTTGATCAGTTATTGTTTCGTATTTATCAAACCGCAAATCAATAATAAATGTACACTTTTTAAGAACACATTCGAGCCATTTATAGTTGTCGTCATTCACTTCACTTAACTTCGAAACACAATACCGATTACCTCCAGACTCGCCAATAATTAATGTTTTGTTTATTAAATATTAAATATTTCCACTGTTGTGATACGCATTGCAATACAAAACAATCATTTAATGGTAAATAACTTAATATATATTCACACAAATCATCACCAAATCTGTCAAATGAGTTACGCTCGTAATCCATGTCTGAAATTATTGTGTTTTCAGTAGAATCACAAACAAAATATGAAACAAAACTGTGAATTAAAAAATATATTTAATAGATTTGATTACACAACGCTATACGCTATACGTTCAAACGTTTTCATACAAACAACAATTTATAACTACAACTTAACACAAACACGTGTTATTTAATAGTAATTTTTGACGCGTCAGCATAAAAGTTTTTCACGGATTGTATCATAACTAAAACGTAATTTATGTGTTTGATTGCCAAAACTAAAACTCAATGGTTCTCAAAATATTTATTTAATAATTTAATATTCAGATAATCTTCAGAGAATTCCAATAGATTCACAGAATTTAATAAAACATATTCATTATTAGTTTTCCTGTATTTTATATGTATTATCAAAAATATTTATTGAATTCGCAATTATCCGCAAATTAATTTTTACATCGCTTTTATAAGAAAAATGCGCATATTTTATGTAAAATTATAAAAATAAATTCTAAAACTCATGCATACTTAGGTATTTTCAAAATATTCGATGAAGTGTATAAATAAATATTTTATCTATTAATATATTTGTTAATTAATTGCTCAAATATAATTTACATTCAATTTTATGACTTTTATAAAAAATACGGATATCTGTGAATTATCCGCGCGGATTGCAGTTATAAATAAATATTATTACTGCGGATGCGGATCGGGTCGGATAGGCTTAAAAATTTAGCGGATGGGTGCGCGTCTGATATAACTCTATTGAAATTTTTGCTGATGGATGCGGATACCTATTTTACTTATCCGCTCCCAGCTCTAATAAGCACCAAATTTCAATCTTTTCTATTGTTTGGATGCAAAACGCTTCAGACATACGTGTGAGACATCATCCATATCATCATAGACTTGAAATGACTTTAAGTATTGGCAATTATCGCTAAATATATCCATAATGCTATCACTTATATGTATCCCACAATCAATATTCAAATTTCTAACAGATCTAAACTTTCGGAGCATAACCTTAAGCGACAATTCATAAATAACATTATAATTGTCATCACTTACTAACAAAATGTTGACCGCTAACTGACTTTCTTTTAATCTAATAATTAATTTGTTTTGTTTATTAAATATCAATCGTTTCCACTGTTGTGATACGCATTGCAATACAAAACAATAATCACAAAATATTCACAAAAGTCATCACAAAATCTGTCGAATGAGTCGCGATTGTATAACATATCAGTTATTATGTGAACAATTCAATCAGAATAAAACCAACTTTAAGTCAAATTAAAAAATTTCCATTTGATTTTTCTATTAATTGTTGCAAAACATTATAGCTATTTAAATGTTTTACTACACACTTTAGTGAAATACTCACCAGTAGTGAACAATAAAAAAATTATAATTTATTCACTGTTGCTTATAAAGATTTTTTACAAGTTCAACAAAAAGACTTCTATTCATTTAATTGTTAAAAACTAATCGAATCTAATATTGCAGGAAATACCGCACACATATAAAAAACTGTTTTCATCACTGCAACAATTTTTGAAAATTTTTGTTTAAATGCAAATACGATCTTAGAAATACACATTTTATTTCGTTGTCTAATCACCACTTTATGCTCAATAATTTTAAAATTTTTATTTCAATTTGTAAATTTTATCATTTTCGAGAATAACTTTGCGTAGAAATGATAATTTAATTGCACAACACTAGATTGAAGAATGTAAAAAATGAAGAGATTTATTCAATTCTGTTTTGCTGATATATTGATAATTCATTTTAATGTAAATTCTCCTCAATTTTAAAATATGAGATTCGAAAATAATTTTGATGCGAGACTTTAATAATTATTTTTTAAATAACAACGTATACATTTTTAAATGGTGTGAAATAAAGATAAGAGCATACAATATGATTACTATAAATAAATTGTAATTTTATGTCTAAATTAATGAATTTGAAAAATAGCGATAAATTGCTTTAATTTATAACTAAAGAAATATTAATTAATAACTAAAAATCTTTATTTTTATACTAATTATAGTAATTATTATTCATTTCTTCGATCGAATAAATTAATGAATTAATTATTACTGTTAGATTTAAAAGAACAAAATTTCGATACAAATATTTTTCGGCATATCTTTAATTACAAGTCGATTAGGTTTGTCAACACGTATTTTGGGAAATTGTTTCGCTTTTTCGATAAATTCGTTCACAGATTTCTGCGATACTTTTGTTCGCCATTCTATTTCTATACATCTAATACTCGCACAGTTATTAATGAGATAACAAATACCATTATCGGTAATATTTGTGATAACAGTGTTAACGCCATTATACGATATATATCCGTGACAAGCTTTATTGAAATCTTCACCGCAATCTATCACTAAGCGATATAATTGTCTCAATTGAGCCACACTTCGCAATGTGTTATCCGTCAGTTTAAGGCAATCACCAGATATTCGTAAATATTCTAAATTCGGTAAATACGCATAAATTTGAGAAAAATCTTCATCCATTAACTTATCAAACCATAGCGATAAATGTGTTAAATGAGTGCAACTCTTCAAGCATTCCACTCCATCATTAAAACCTATCCAATGTCTTCTGAGTTGCAATTTTTTTAATGAAACAAAATTTTTAGCAAAACAAATGATGAAACATCCGTCATATTCGTCTAATCGTAATTCACTTAATTTCACGCACTTCTCGCCAATAATTCTGATACATCTTTCTAGTGACTCGTCTACAATATATGACCCAAAATCTAAATATAATTTTTCCAAATTCTCGAAACGATTCAATTGAGTGAACAAATAACTTAGTTTTGGTGGATCTTCTGATACGCCTGAAAATTGAAATCTCTTGATTTGTTTGCAATACATGTCAGCGAATGACTCGAAACCATTCAAATGAGACAATTCACTCAAATCTATTTGCTCTAATTTTGGCACAACTTGTTTGTTATCGTTAGTAATAAATATTGTTTCAAAATCATTACTTAAATCCATACCATAATCAGTAAAACAAATTATTTTTAAGTTTGGCATTAATTGAATCAATAGCTTTAAGCCATCGAATGCACACTTAATGTCAATCATTTCTAATGTTTGTCCACATTTCGAAACGCTTCAGACATACCTGTGAGATGTAATCGATGCGTTCTTGAACTTGAAATGACTTTAAGTGTTGACAATTGTCGCTTATTATATCGATAATGCTATCATCTATTTCTATGTCACAATCAATGTTCAAATGTGTAATATATCTACACTTTCTAAACACAAACTTTAGCGATGTTTCGTTAATATAGTTAACATAATATTCAGGTTTCGGTACTAATAAATTGTTGACATCAAACCGACTTTCATCTGAGCTGATAACTAATTTGTTTTGTTTATTAAATATCAATCGTTTCCACTGTTGTGATACGCATTCATATTGAAAACAATCATTTAATGGCAAATAACTTAATAATAATTGACACAAATCATCACCAAATCTGTCGAAAGAGTTACGCTCGTAATCCATCTCTGAATTTAATGTTTGTTCACTAATCCATCAAAATATGAAACAAATCTGTGATTTCAAAAATAAGTTTAATAGATTTGATTACAGATATGTATATTCACAGCGCGCCAAAAGGTTGTGTAATACAAACAACAAAAATATGACTACAACTGCATGAACACGTGTTATTTAATAGTATGACGCGTCAGCATAAATGTGTTTCACGTATTATTGTATTATAACTAAACGTAATTAATGTGTTTGTTGTCAAATCTAAAACACAATGCTTCTCAAAATAATTATTTAATAAATTATTATTCAGATAATATATTCATTGAGTTCAAATAGATTTTAGAATTTACAGAATTTAATAAAACATATTCATTGTTAGTTTTCCTGTATTATTTGTATTATTAAAAATATTTATTACTACTTATAAATTTGAATAATTTAACTATTTGTTATATTATATATCTAACAAAATTTATTATGAATGAATTGTTTTAAAATTAAAAATCGCGAAAAAGATACTATCAATTATTATGTTTAATATTTTAATCTTGTTTAACTCTGTATATTAATTAATTTATAGGGAATTGAAAATCGTTAATTAACGATTGTTTAAAAATAATAATTTCTTGTTGAAAAGGGCTAAGAGGCTAAGAAGAAGCCGTATTAGCATATTTCAAACAAACGATTTAAACGATTTTTGACATTCTAAATTATTTTTAAAATGCTAAACAATTTCAAACTATTTTGGTTCTACTCTTAATTTAAACCCTTCAAAATATATTAAAAAATACAGTTATGTACAAATAAATTTTAAAAAATCTAAAAAAAGTCAAAATTATTTTTCATTTGATTCAGAAATAGTCAGTCTACTTAACTCAAAAAATAAAACCTTAAAATTTTTAACTTAGTTCGAATGCAGCTAAAATACAAATTTCGTCATATAAAAAGTTTTTTTTTTACAAATAATAAAAAGAGATTTACTGAAAATTTTACACTATACTGAATATAATTTTATTTTTCTAATTAAATTTAAAAATTTTATCAAACAATTTTAAAAGTTTTTATAACTATTAACAATCTATTTTGCACATATTTTCTAACGATTTTCAAATTCCTATTAACTTCGTAATATAATTGCGTTATTCTTACCCTTTAAGTAACTTTCCATTAATTAAAATACTTGACAATTTAGTACCAAAATTTTTAAAATTTTAAGCTCGAAACGGACCTCAATCCAATAATTTGAAATTTAAAATCCCGGTCCGAAATAAATAAATGAGAAAACATTTAATAATTTCTTTAAATAATTTAATAATTTAATTTAATTACTGTTATTAATCATCTTTTTATTATTGTAAATACTTTTTATTTCTTATTTTAATACTCAATATTTAATTTTAATTATAATTAGAAATGAATCAAATAAATTTAAAAAATAGTAAATCAAATTAATTTTTAAATGACATAAAATAATATTCAGAGCAAAGTAATAATAAATATCAGTCCGAAGTGCCATTAACGAGATCGTCGAGCCAATCGACGAACTCCCGGATCGCATGCAACACTTTTCTCCAATTTATTTTGAAAGCCACTGGTGTTGGAGAGTCAGTGTCTCCAGTATTTGATGACTGCTTGCTTAGATGTACAATTCAATCACAATCAATCAGCATAAAAATAAATTTAAGTCAAATTTTAAAGCATTTCCACTTGTTTTGCTTATAATTGGTGAAAAACACTACAGTTATTTAAATGATTCGATAAAAAGTTTAGTGAAATACCGATCAGTAGTGCGCAAAAACTATATATAATGTTTAAACCCTATTCAGTCTTTTAACGAATTTTAAATGTTAACAATTATTTTTGTTTAAATTCTGATACGATCTAAGAAATACGCATTTTTTCGTTGTTTAATCACCACTTTATATTCAATATTTTTAAAATTTATATTTCAATTTGTAAATATTATAACTTAGGACATCATCGCGAGTATGGAACGCAGAAAATTGATTATAATATTACCAGTTGGCAGTGAGATTGCAAAAAAATAAAACATTTTGAACCTCAAATTCAAATTTGTTTGAAGAAAGCTGAGGTGAAGATGATGTGATGATTAAACAAATAGTAGTTCTCAATTTTAAAATATGTATTTCCGATATAATTAAAATAATTTGTTTATTAAGTAAAAAATCATACATTTATAAATGATGTGAAATAAGCGAGCATACCATAAGATATTTTTAAATAAAATTGTCATTAATTAGAAACAAGAACGAACATACATAATAGCTCACTTTGAAATACAATATTGCACTTTTATATAGTTTGAATGTGAAAAAGTTGCAATTACTAAACCATTAAATAATTTTTCTCAGCTAAGAATGTTTCACTTAAATAGCTTAATAGCACAATTGCTTAAAAAGAAAATATAATTTTAAATTTCATTGTAAATAGTATAACAGTTAATATAGAACCGTTACAAAAGGTTATTTAAAACTAAGAGCAACATACGGATCATCACTTTAACGAAACAATCATCAAAAAACCGATCGTATGAATTTTCTTTAAAATTTGTCCACACATACAATGATATGTGCCGCGTGTTCATTATAAATTTCAAGCATGTCTCATTAATGTGTCATTAGTTAAACGCTCGCCAACAATAATTTAAACTAAAATTTTTCTTAACTTAAAAATCATTGTTTTGAAAGTACTTCAATGAGTGCACACAAAAATGGTTTCAGTCTGTGTTCAGCACTCGAACAGTGAACAAAACTAGCATCTATGCGGCCAACAATTTAAACAAATATTTTTTTAGTAGATTGTTGTTAATATTAACTTTACATTCTTATATCACGAATTGTTTAAACAAAAAATTTTTTAACTTAAAAATATTGTTAATTTAAATACATTAATACAAAAAACATTTTTCATCTAACAATATATTTATAACATGAAACTAATTAAACTAAAAATATCGTTATATAAAATTTCTTAAAAGTAAAAATTTTTCACCAAAAAAGCCTCCTATCTTAAAAATGTTTTACCAAAAAAGCCTCCTATCTTGAAATTTTTTCACTAAATAAGCCTCCTATCAATAAATTTTTTCACCAAAAAAGCCTCCTATCTTAAATTTTTTTTCCCAATTTAGAAGTATTAGAAAAAATTTTTCACTTAAAATAATTTGGGATAAAGTTTTTTGCTGCCTTCCACAGTGCATTGCGAATCGCGTTTTATGCGCTTCACCCCTACATATAATCGCGCCGTTTTTTACACAAAAGCTTAAAATTTAGGAGTAAATTTCAATCCTTTAAAGCTATTTTGGGGCAAATATTTACCCCGTCCTTACATAAGGGATAATATAAATTTTCATTACCGGATTTAAATCTGAAACAAGAACGACACATTCATAGAGAGCTCACTTTTTCTTAATAAAATATTATATCAATGAATTTATTTTGTTTTGTCAAAATGAGAATATGTAAATTCAAAATTTTTTATTATCTCAATATATTATTGATTATAAATATAAATTATTTATTTATTCATACAAACTTTTATAAACTAATTAAAAGCCTTAGAAATGTTAATGGCAATGACGTCCAATTGCTCTTGTCTTTGTGATGTTTAACACAAATGCGAGTAAATGAGTGCACACACTCTGAAAAAGCTATCATCTTTAAGCTTTCTCTTTCGTCAGATACATAAAGCGTCGCAACCAATTTAAGTACGGATTCCGTTTTTTACAACTTATTATCTTTCGTTAACTTATTATCTTCATAACTCGTTATCTTTTTTCTTCGAACAAACGGAACATCCATCGTAAAACCTATATTCGTTGAAAGCAAGAACGATGACTTTAATCCAAATAAACTGGTTTTCAGTATTTGCGCTCGCCTTTATCTCCTTAATTTATTTGTATCCATCTAATGGTATGGCATTTATCGCAAGTTGTTTAAACGAATCAGCATCTTTGCCCGATAAAGGAGAAACGATGACAGTCGAAAACGACATTTAGCTTAATGATCGCGAGTTGTTGAAAACACTAACCTTGAATCTGCACAAATTAACAATGTCGTCAACCTTTAAATTAAACGATTCTGCTATGGAGTTCCAAAGAGTCACCCATACGCTAACACCAGAGTCATCGCAAACCAGAATTGACCGCTTTCGAAAAGCGCGAATCAGATCGCCAGTTTTGGGTGTGATCTTACACACATCTTGAACACATTTTTAACAACCACTGTGATTGTTACTATATAGCCATAATTTTTGGAAAATAATTCACGAAGATTATTTGAAACTGAAGACATTCTTATGATACAAAGAGGAAATAAATAATAATTTAAATTAATGAGTTTTGAAGTTATAATATTTGAGATTTTTTAACGGAAATTCAAGAAAATTGCTGCAAAAAAATTATTAAATATTATTTAAAAAATATATGAGTAAATTTCTTTCTAGACATTTAAAATAGTATAGTTTATTTTAATGAATATAATTGAGACTCCAACCTTATTTGAATACAACGATGGTTCGCTCTCACAGACAATTGTTACCAAGTTGGGGGAGAATTTCTCCAGAGCTAGCCATCGACCTCTCGGACACACCGACCAACTATCTGACTGCGAGATCATGCTTAAGACATAGCCAGAAGTCACTATATAACAATAGTTTGTTGACACAGAAACCGTGGACCAATTTGGCAGACCCTTCTTCCAGAGCTCGCCACCTACCAGTGGGACCCAACAAACAACTATCTGACTGCGAGCGCATGCTTAAGACACCCAGGAGTTATTGGATATCGATGGATTGCTTACACAGACACCGGTGGCCAAGTTGGTGGATCCTTCCTCCACAGCTCGCCACCCACCGCTCGGACGCAACAACCAACTGGCTGACTGCGAGCGCACGCTTAAGACATAACAAGGAGTCAATGCATAACAATGGTTTGTTGACACAGACACCGGTGACCAAGTTGGTGGACCCTTCCTCCAAAGCTCGCCACCGACCAGAGGTACGCACGTGTTTCTTAAACAGACACCTACCATCACCAGACATCGAAACATTAGATACATTTTTTACTCATTATATAGCAAACGTAACTGCAGACACTGAGTTAATCGCACTGCTTTTGCGGCGTTCTTTGTTTTACTCAATAATTTTTTACAAAGAACGCCGCAAATGCAGTGCGATTCACTCAGAGTCTGCAGTTACGTTTGCTATATAATGAGAAAAACTACATGTAATGTTTCGATGTCTGATCATCACCACTAAATGCGACATATTTATAGAGGATTCACTCTCATAAATATTGTTAGATTTGTGTTAAAAGTATTTTAATAACTGTTAATTTAGCGCATTGTTGCTTTTAGTAATTTTATAACGTGTCAACTAATATAAAGTTGTTTCCTAAGTTCAAAGTATTAAGATATAGCTTGTAAGTCACAGACGTCTTGGATTTAAAATTGCTGCGGACACACGGACAGACAGACAGACAGACGGACGGACGGATGGACGGACAGTGTCAAATCCATAAGCTTGATACGAGTGAATCACGCCAACGTGCGATTATTAATAATTCACTACTAATAAGTTAAACATTTATATATTATTACTAATGAATATTACTCTGTTTATCGAATCAACTATTTATAAGTTTTCTATCACTAATATATTATTATATCACTCATGTTTTGATATTTAAAATCTATATATACATGTTAAGTGTATGTTAACACTTCTCTCTTGTATTGACTGCAGTCGTGAACAGTCGCATGTTCTTCTATAAACAGTTATTTTATATTAAACTTAAGTTTCATTATTCACTCGTGAACACATGTCACGCAGCGTGTGATAAGTGCCGTCGAGTTCTACAGGTTTGGCGCAATTGTGTGCTAAGCCTGTATCAAGCTCTACTTTTTTTAAAAAGTGAGCTAAAAATACTTATATATTAGGGAAAAACTAATTGAAGCATTCCTAAAAACCCATAATGTTAACAATTATAGAGAAAAGGTTATTAGCGCGCAAAGTGACATTGGGGTATATCCTGAATTTCCACTAAAGTGTTAAATTTAATTTAAATTCATTAATTGAATATATTATCTACTATAAAGGGTAGGTTTAAATAAACCAGTAAAGTATGTTTGAGATTAATAAATTAAAAATAATCTTATTAAGCAAAACATAAATTTATTTAACAAGCATTTCCATTCATTATTAAAACAACATTAGCATATAAATAAAGATAAATAATTTAATGAATATCTTATAGATTTAATAATAATTAAACTAAAAATTTCGAAATGCTTTTACTTATATCGATATGATTTCCCGCTTCTTCATTATATTACTAATCTCATGAATTTATTTATCAAGCATTTCCATTCATTATTAAAATAACATTAGCACATGTTCATTCTATGTCTATTTTCAAATAAATAAAGATAAATAATTTAATGATAATAAAATAGATTTAATAATAATTAAGACAAAAATTTCGAATTTCTATTATTTATATCGATATGATTTCCCGTTTCATCATTATATTACTAATCTCATGAATTTATTTAACAAGCATTTCCATTCATTAATAAACAACATTAGCATATTTTTATACTATGTTTATTTTCAAATAAATAAAGATAAATAAACTAATGATAATCTAATACATTTAATAATAATTAAAACAAGAATTTCGAAATGCCTATAAAATAAATAAAAATGTTTGATAAATTTTTCAGCTCGAATGATAACTATTATGAAAAATTTATTATTTTAGTTTTATAAAGAATATATAGTTGCACAAATGAGTTTTCTAAATGTAAACCAAATAGTTTCAAGAGTTTAGTTCCTGAATGAAAATGTCTAGCATATAGATAAAACTGTTAACATTTTCAGCTCGAATGATAACTATTATGAAAATTTTTAAATGTAGTTTTAGAAAGATTATATAGTTTAATAAATGAGTTTTAATTGTAAAACAAATGGTTTTATGAGTTGTTCCTAAATGAAAATGGCCCAAAGTGTCTAGCACATAAATAAAAGTGTTTGAACATTTTCATCTCGAATGATATCTATTATGAAAAATTTTAAATTTTAGTTTTTAGAAAGATTATATACAGTTGCAAAAATGAGTTTTCTAACAGTTATAAATACCGAAAGTATCCACTGTTGGTAACAATGCGTAGAGAATTTTGTTATGAGTATAAATTTGATGACTATAACACTACAATACCGAAACATCGAGCAATTGAAATTGCCACGTATTGCGTACATCACAACGAAGAGTAATTTCCAAATCCAGAACTGTTTATTCCGGACAGATTTCTACCCGGAAATCGCCACAAAATAGTACCATACAGTTATATGCCATTTGGTTTGGGATCAGGAAATTGTGTGGGAATGCGTTTCGCACTGATGGAGGCGAAGCTCTATTTGGCGCATTTTCGACTTCTCGTAGTTTTTTTTCGCACAGCGAGTTATGGCTTTTTCTGTATTTAAAAATATTGTTTAATCATATTTAGGGTCGCGATTTTTATGCAATTGAATATTAAAAATTATTAGCAGTTAGAAGATTTAAATTATTTAAAATTTAGTATAGCATTAAAATACATTATTTAAGAC
>JAQIVF010000993.1:0-16404 GCA_034698365.1 Steganacarus magnus
TTTTCATAGTTAATATTTTTCAGGTTTAATTGTATTTATCTGTGAACATGTTGCAGTGTTGACGGTGGCTGCGTTTTAGGACATAACCGTATTTTCTCATAACTAGTTTTAAGCAGTCCGTCAATTGATGTTAGTATTTATGTAATGATCGATATTCTTTAATTTTAATACAGATTATTCATTTCCATACATAATAATTATTGGTTCAATAATATCGGTTGCATTACACATGGCATTCCAATTGGACCAAAGACCGAAAAAGTTATTTTTATCATTATTCGAAAAACGAAATGCAGTTATAATTATGTGTCATTGGATTGTTCACGCGTATGGCATCGTGTCGTTAACACAATTTAAAAATCCAGTAATGCATGGATCGATTATAGCAATCGCTATTCCATTGCCAACTTTGTTTTATATCATTACTGCTAAATTTACAGATCCCAGTAAATTGCGTCTCGAATAACTTTTAGTAACTGAAAACTATTTATTGCTCATTCAATCTCAAATACATTGTATATATCGATAAATAAAACTTGTATATATTTGTAAAACTTGAAATATTTAAAATTAATATGTTAATAAAATAGATCAAAACTCAGAGCTTTTGAGTCAATTTGCAAATTTTTCACGAATGGAACATTCATTATTGAGCTTATTTTGTTATATCGATTGTAGTGTATACGGTAGAAGCACAAGGATATTGTTAGAGCTCCAGTACTAACAGCACAATATCCAAGAACTTCGCAAATGCACCATTGTTTTCACGTAAGTGACTAGGAATTCGCATTCATTACAATTATTAATATAATGAAAATCCAATGGCCCTTAATTTATGTTAACAGACGGACGGACGGACATTATCAAATCAGTAGCTCGACTTCACTCATGAGAAAGTAAGGGAAAAATAAGTACATGAATAAGTTTTATTATTTAATTCATCTTTATTAAAGCAAAGCAATATTTTTCTGTATAAAAAGAATAAATAAAATTTTCGTAATACAATAAATTTTAAAATATAAATTATTATTTAAATATAAGACTCTTAATATAAGATATTATGGAAGAATGTATTTGGCACTAACCGCACAATTGTCTAATTTAATAATTTAAGTTTTCATTCTTAATATAGAAATATTAATACCCTGCACATTCTTCCTTATATAGTATATATATATATATTATATTATATTTTAGATATAAATTTTGTTTGTAAAATATATGCGAAACAATAAAATATAATTGTTTATATTAAAATTTAAATTAACATATTTTGGGAAACTAGTTGATAATAACAATTATGACTAATTACTTAAAATACTAATTAAACGACTAGATTTATCACAATATTTATGCCAAAATAAGTGTAACAATAAGGTGCACAACAGAAATTTGAATATTTTAGTGAAACAAGTAAATACCATAAATATTCAATAATTTTAAATAGAGAGCAATCAAATAATTGTTCAGAATTAAATATAGTAAAATGTATGTAAGTTTTTGTTTAGTCAATCAGATGTACATTTCATTTTGGATTATTTCCTGTTAATAACTAATAGTGCTATCGATACAGTCTATTAGTGGTCCCAACAGAAGTATTATAATCTTAAAATTTTAAATAAATTCAAGGCTTATATTAAACGTTGCTTAGGCTACGAGTTATTTTAAATATGCTCTATAAATTAATGTATTCAAAAAAGATTTTGTATGTCTAAAGCAAATTGATTATTATTAAGTTTTAAGTAAATCGATGGCCAAAAATGGATCTCACAAGTATTTGTATCAAATATAAAATTTGCTTAAATAAAACATTCGATTTTTGCAGCCAACTTATACTCTAATTCCGCGTTTCGATAAATGTCTAATGCCTTTTTAAAATAGAATTGTAAAAAAGTTAATTAATAATTGAAAATAAATGGTGAAACCTAAGTGCACATACATTTTCCGTTTCTCTCTCTAAATCTTGCATTTGCTTTTCGTGTAGTTTTTTCAGCTTTTCTTTTTCCTTATTTTGTCTCATCGCAGCATTTTTTCTTTCCTCAATAAACTTTTTGGTATTATTGCTATTCTTTTCCCTCAGTCTTCTTTCTCTTTCAGCTTTATTTCTTAATGTCTTATCGCTGGCCACTTCCTTCGCTGTTTCCACTGATATCTTTGCCTGTTTTGTTTTCATATCTTTATTTTCTCGTTCGAAAATATTCTCGAAAAGTTTCATTTGCGTTGATTGGCTGATTTCTAGCAACTTTTTCAAACTGTCTCCCTGTTGACTAATTTGATTCTTTAGTAGTTCCCACTCTTCTTTATTGTGTCTCTCGACCATTTCAGTCCACTGTTTAATCTGGTCGGCAACCATTTCTTTGACTATTGGCTCGTTAGCGATATCATCAGTTTTAGTAAATTTAACAATTTTATCGACAGCCAGACATTGTTGTTTCTGAATCGAAGTTTTCTCCTTGTGCTGCCTCTTTTTAAGTGTTTCATATTCTTTTTGATGCTTTCTTACAACTCTAATAAATACCTTTTCATTTTTTAACATTTCTAGATTAATGGCATCCACTTTATATTCCTCTTTTTTCAAATCTTCTTCTCTTTGTTGTTTGACCAAAGCTAAGTTATGTGTTTGGATATCAGTCTCTTCTATACCCATAGCTTTCATTTGTGCGATTCGTTTTTCTTGTGCAGAAAGAAATGCTCGCGGATCTGATAGCGCATCCATTAGGTCTCCGAGACCGTCGGGAACGTATATTTTCAATTCTATGCAAATAAAAAGCATTGGTAAAGACATCGGGAAATTTCCTTCAGTGCGTAAAGATATATGTCTATATCCAGCTTGAAGTCCATCGAGAGGTAGAATTCTTTGGCCTAACATTTTATTATTTTCATCATAAACAGCGATTCGAATAACAGCTAAATCAGGCAAAACAACTTTTCGAAAAATAAACGGCTCTTCATTATAAACTGGATTTAATCCATTTGATGGCACCATTCTTGTGCGAAATTCTTTTCTAATAGTATCTGTAGGTAAGCCATACATATCCACTTCGACATAAGTGCCCACCTTTTTATCAGATAGAAATTGTCCGGAGATTACTCTAACAGAGCATTGAGCGGCAATTACGCCGTCAACTGGAGATTCGGCGAAAGGATCGAACACTCTATCTTTCCTTCGCATAAAATCTGGTTTTAATAGATAACCACAGCCACCATTATACTCGAATTTTCCCTGATTTAATTGCATGGGCAAATCGGAAGTCTGAAAGTTTAACGCAACCATTTGACAGCCAGCGTTCCAAAAGATTTGTGGCAAAAAATTACTGGAATCAGCGCGCGTTCCTTTTGGATATATTCGACTTAATTGCCGTTTATTATAATTCACAAACTCTATTGCTTGCGATTTTAAGTAACCCAACGCTGTGTTCTCAGCAAACGAAGACATGTGAAATCTAATTCATTCAAAACATAAATTGAATATTAACTTTTTAAGTGGTTAATTGACGCAGTATTGCACGACGCATGCAATTGTAGCACAGAAAGTAGTATCTGAATTGGTGGGCAAATATTAGGTTAATATAGCGTCAACATTCACTATTACTGGCGTATAAAAATATAAAACATTTAAGCAAATCATTTTAAAATAAAACTGTATCAAATGAACAAATTTAATAAAAATAAAGTAAATTTCAAATATACTGAATATTTTTTTCTTCAGCGACATCGAACCCTTGAAACTTAATTGGTTGCGCATAATTGACTAGTGATGACAAGAATGGATGAATATGTAAAGTTGCTCCCGTATACTGATAGTTAGCCATTGCTATTTGTTCTGGTGCCACATCTTCAACCTTTAACCGAGAATACTTCCAATTAGAGATTCAATTGTTTGCCTCTAATAGTATACCTTTTTATCTGCAATCAATTAATTTTATAATTTAGTAAATAATGAATTATGAAGCATATGAAATATATGAATACCTCCATCAATAGAACTTGCAGAAGACACAAATGTGGTGACAGCAGTCGCATCTTCTCTTTCGTCGTCGTCTTCATCTGCTTGAAGCTGCCCTTTCTTCCACAACTCAAGTTCCTCTATTTAGACGTTAGATTTATATCATTTTTATTTTGTTTAATTTTATAAATTATTAATAAAATTATATACGTTTTTCAACTTCAGGCTTCAATCTTTTATTCTTTATCAAAATTTTTCTCTTCAAATCATTAGGAGTTGGCAGAGAAATTCCAGGCTCGAGTGCATAATTTAGCAGCGATTCTTTTAAAAGCAAATCGCCTAATACTTCGTCACAATATTTGGCCAATTTATATTGTTGTTTTTTACTATCAAAGTTTACAACATTTATTAAATTAAATAATTGACATTTTGAGAACATTCTAAAACCACCCAAACATCAATTTGAAACTTTGAAATTTGTCCAAACCATGCAACGAACATTGTCTAGTTTTATAATTTTCTCAAGATTTACTCCCAGATTCTGTGTATCATTAAAAATGAATGATTACCTGCAATGATTTTCAAACGAAAGTATAACTGGATACTCGGATGTGACGAACGCACAATCTCTTATTGCATAAATTACATCCTAATCATGTGAATGATACATTCAATATACCGTATATGCTTCAATATATTCAAATAAAAAAGATATTTACTTTAAATAGAATATCAGTACACATTGCTTTTCCGTGAGTAATGATTGGTTCTTCATCCTCTCCTTTGCCATCCCAACAGTCCAATTCAACACATCTACATCCTGCTAATAACACTTGACGATACCTATATTTTATCGGATTCAATATTTAAGAAAACCACCACAAATAAGTGTTTTGGTTTTAGTAATCATCTTTTATCCATTACTTTGTATTAAAAGACATTCTCTACTAAATTCAGGTAACGGTCGCAATCGTAATAGTTTTATATTATTAAACAGATAATTTAAAATACTTAAACTTATTAATAAAGTTGCTTACATTTCGACAGATGATTTTCCTCCAAATTGTCTACCAATTAAATAAGTATTATGACTAGAATTGCAGTAATAATGTGATAGTGGTTGATCCATATCCATGTATATGTCCAATCTATCAAGAAAAACAGGTGCATTTTCGTCTGACATTAAATACCGAATTAAACCATCCTGCGATATAAAGCCCTCTTTCGCTAAATCGCCATTTGGTTCATAAGTAGTAATGATTTCTCGCGCTCTTTTCTCGTCATAAAATGGATATAGAATTTCATTTAGTCGCGGATCTCTTTGTTTCTTTTTAAATAGAACAGCATATATTGGAAAAACTTTTAAATTTCTAAAAATATTAAGCTCACATCATTTAAAAATTCAATTAGTTGTTTCACATTAATATATTCGGAATTCCCTTGTATTTTAAGACTATATGGTTATAAAATTATATATTAAATTATTGAATGACTTAAAGTGCAGTATAATTAGCATCTTTTCTTACATTGTATTATAAAGTTCTTCGATATCATTTCGAGGGCAAACTTTATGATAGAGCTGATAAAATTTTTCAAACGTCCATTCGCTTGGCTCTATGCCATCATTCTTTTAAAAAAATGTTTTAAGCTTATATACATTAAAGATGTAAAGATGTTGAAATATTATTTCAGTAAAAAATTCAAATAACGTTACAATCCAAATGAATAAGTTATAATTGGGATTAGAAAGTGAAATAAATACACAGAAACAAATATATGTATATATATTGCTTCGAGTTACAGAGCAAACAATCTATACCAAACTATGCATAGTTACTTAGAGAGGGTGCCATGGCTAACACTTCCCAAGAACATTCGAGTTTGGGTAACTATAGTAAACCAGCAAAACCGCCAAAAATATTTAGAGAGAAATTTTTTCATAATAAATTTAATTAATATATAATTTTAAAAATTTTACTTGATAACTATATAGCTACTAATCCAGTCGGTTTAAGCTACTTTATTAAATAATACAAACAATTTTATCTATGTATTTATCAAAATAGGGTATGTTTAAAATTTTTCATTCGAGTGCAATAATATATAATCCATAAAATTATTTTTAGAATCATAAATAATTCAAATGTTTTTTAAAGGAAACTTATCATCTCAACGAGTCATTCTTATACATTATGCTGTATTATAGTTATAAAATCGAAAGTGAAGAATTTTAAGATAATTTACGAGTTATGTTTTCACGTTGGGGTATTGTAGGGAATTAAAAAATTCAACGTTTAAAATTTTTTACATTATGGTAAGATATTTAGCAATTCGAATTAATATTAAAGAAATTATTTTTATTTTATACTAATACTAGATTGAGTTCTAACAATCTACAAAAAGCTTTATACCTTGTCGTACGGCAAACCAACTTCTCTCATGCATTGATAGATTAATTTTTCAGTTTTTCCTGATGCAAAAGTTTTAGCAACACTAAAAATAAATTAATTTTATGTTAATATCTTTAAAATGTATGAATATTGAGATAAAAATATGTTTAACAAAAAATCTTACCGTAACTCAATTAAATAAGTAAAACATTTTTATCAAGAATAGTAAAAAATGTAAAAACATGTACTGTACAGTCATCGACTGAAATGCTTCAAACCTTGCTGTGAAGAATACAATTTTAGAAAATCCACCTTTAGTTTACCTGAAAAAGAATAAATTCACAGCAAGGGTTAAGAATTTCAGTCGATGACTGCCTGGTATTTCCGTAAGCAAATATGTGTTTTATTTATTACATTTAGGATGATGGTTCGTAAAAAACGCTTAGAATTTGATTGTTTAAAAGAAAAATTAGATACTAAGGAATTTTTAAAAAATTGCAATACAAAATTGAGTTTGTTTTTAGTGTTCAATAAGCGAATGATTGATATGTGATTACCTTTTAACCGCAATTTTCGAGTTTGCATCTGTCAAAAATCCAAGTTTCATCCAACTATTGAGTGATTATCAAACGAGATAAAAATTAATATAAATTAATGATACAATTAATATATAATATTGAGAGTTTTATCAAATTTATTAATAATTAAAATTATTACTGTTTCTTTAAACAGGTTATCGGACACACATTATTTGCTTTATTATTATTAGTAATTTGTCTCAATCCCTGTTGCCATATCTGATTAATATACAAATATAAAAGACATATATAATATAAGGTACAAAGATTTGAACAATAACTACTTTATTACTTTAGCTGTTTCTTCATTGGGACAAACAACGTGTGTGTAATTGATATTAACCATATCATAGCCGCTACAGATTGTTAATGAAACATCTTCTAAATTTCCTTTACTGCGAGATTGTAATTCGTAGAGCAAACGAGGTTCCTTTAATATTTAATATAATTGTTATCATATATTTTTATGCTTTAATTACAATACTTATAACCAGATATCCCGATCTATTATTAGGCTAAAAATTTTGAAAATTAGGGAAATAGGGCCAAAAAGCATCAAATAAGGCTGCAGAGCAGAATTAGGGCAAATTAAAGTAAATTAGGGTATACCCTAATAATCCGATCTCTGCTTATGAAATTAATTATCTTTGGAACTGTTTTAAATTATTTTGTCTAAAGTTAAACAAATTTGAAGTTTGTTATAATTACAATTAATGTGATAAATATATATTAATATATATTAATTTATATTAATTTATATATATTAATTTATTTTTCATATTCAAATATTTATTTAGATTTATTATCGTATAAATTAAAGAATTTTCAATTATATTTTTTTGTAAATAAAAAGTTGTTGTGTTAATTAATTCAACTATTAAATTAATCTTACTTTTGGTATTCCTCCTGCTCTGATGTCATTAACTTGGCATAACTCTAACACCTGACCTTCCTTTATTAAAAAAGATTTCAAATTATAGTTTTAAATATTTCAAATTAAATATACTAACTCTTCCATCAGACTTCCAATAAATGAAAAAGCCGTACTCGTCAATTTTAAATTGTGCCCCGGGTTCGTATACGATTTCTCCCTTTTCCTTTAAAAATTACATAAAATGAAATTCTCATATTTGTGTATATCTTAGATTTATTAAACAATTGTGTATAATTTGCGTTAAATTAATCACTAAAGAAATCATTTCGTAATTATCGCAATAATCGGCAAATATAAAATAAAATAATAAAGAATTATTTCCTAATATTTTTCAAAAATTTGATACATAAAAGGACATAAATGGCTTTTACTAAAAATTATCCGAATATAAATTTACAGAATAATAAAAAACGTTGCGAATTTATGCCTGGAATCTTTAGCGTTCAACTGTATTTAGATTATAATGTATATATGAATTTTATAATTAAAATCTTCTAAAGATATTTAATGTATTTTTATACAAATTTACTATTATGGACGATTCTCTAATAAAGCGAAAATAAAATATTGAACAATGCTTACCTCTTCCCACATATCGAACACACATCCATTAAGCAATTCGTTGGGAACAGATCGCTGCCAATTGAATTCATAAGCTTTTGTCATATTAGACACATTACAGTATCACATATAATCATGTATTTGTTTAGAATAATTCATATTTCAAAATAGTTATGTAATTGATTTTGATGTTTACCAAACTTAAAATACCATTTTTAGCGACAGTGGTATCAATCGATACCCATAAATAGCTCATACATATAAATAATAAATGTACCTCTTATCGATTTATCGATATATATCATAGGTTGTAAAACATTACTTATCAATGATCATAATTACAGTAATATTTGTTAAGAGATTAAAAAAATAAAAATTGTTATCTCATTATTTACTCGAGAATTCCGTGAAATCCTCAAACATAGGAATTTCGTTGATCACGCTGTAGTTTGCGTTACTGTATGTAACAGATAAAGTAATTGTGCGCATAAACGAATTACAAAAATACGTGCGTAATAATTCTGTTAATGTTATTTAAATAAATTAAAATTATTTGTCAGTTCAAAGCCAATTTGATGTATTAACTAACAAAATCAGCTTTTGCTAATTTTTTATCACATATCTAACAAAATAAAAATGATTTAATATCTCACGTATATCACAAATTACATTCATTTTTTAGAATTTTATTTGTATAATTTGGAAAATAATAATCGCACATATTATCGCGAGATACATGGAAATCACTTATTTAACCTTAATTTATCTGATTTTTCTAACCTTAAATTCACCAAAAACTATTAAATAGTAAATGATATTATTACTAAAGAAAGGATTTATTATATGGATTCTATCTCAGCGTAAAACATAAAAAAGAAAATTATTGTATTCCAAAAATTGCTATCTATAGAGAACAAATTTATTAATGAATTAACAAATTTAGCTGTTGTAATGAAAACATGATTTGCCTTTTTTCATTTTTTCATACACAATTAGAAAGTATTAGGGGTTTTCTTTTATAGCTATTATATTGATACATAAAAAACTCCGTTCTAATTTTTTCTTCCCTTGTGTATTAAATTTCTTCAGTACAACACCTATGATAATTAGTATGCGATTTTCAACTTTAAAACGATTTAGATATAAGTTAAATAATATAATTAATACAAAAAAAAATATTTAGAGAACCGATTTAGCCACTGTCGCATCGGTAGCTTCTGGAAATTAGACGAAAAGTTCCTCGTGATACTATCGTATATACACAATTTTAATCATAAATTTTCTATTTTTATTTCATCGAACCGTCTTTTCTATAATTTTAAAATCTGAAACCAGTGTGAATATTTTTATGTTACAATTAGGATCAAAAAGCTTTAATCGAATACTTGTAAACAATTTATTAAAAATGTTTTTGAAATTTTATATTTAATATCGCGCCTCTGACTCATTTTTTATATATACTGTATATATTATTCTTAGCCTACATTGTAACTGAATAATCTCAATCACTACCCAAGAATATTTCATAACTTCCAACTTAAAATTCCATTTAAATAGTTGCAGAAAAGCATTCGTTAGAAAAGATATTTAGGAAAAACGGGAAACAACGCTCACAATAATATTATGTTTAAAGCCCGTGCTTCGCACGATTATTTAAACTATAATTTTATATTTATGCAATATATTACTATTGTAAGCATGCAATAGTTCGCTACATGAGCATTTTAAAGCGTAAGAAAAAACTGAAAGCGTCGTTAATATGGAAACATTCTGATAGATTTGATTTCTACTAATATTTAATAAAGCGTTTTTATGAAGAATTTTTAAAAGATTTTATGAAGAATAATCGTTGCTAACTCGTAAGCCAATAACTTATTGTAATCTGGTTTCAAATTGTAACAAATTGATGAAGCTTAATCCCCTGGAGTATCTCAAGAATTTGGAACTATAAAATTTGGGCGTTCTGTACACATTCTAAACATTTAACATACTTGTTCCCAATTTTTGAATATTGTCTAGATGTGTGATCCTAAAAGGTTCATAAGATCCGTATGATATATATAGAAATAACACGTAAAAATAAACAAATATCGTGCGATCCATTTTATAAAAGACAAAAATGAATTGTAAACTATTCAAAACAAACACTCATTATTCGTAAGCTATGAAAAGCTTTTATAAAAATAAATAGTTTAATGCGTAAAATTTTTAATCATTTAGTTTGTAAATGAGTATATAACACAATGAATATAATATGAATGATAATATGAGTAATTAATAATGTAATACAGTATAATGTAATAATGGTAAACTCTATAATTCATTTATAGCGCAATCTTAATTTATTCTTTATCTTGGCTTGAGATAAGCATAAACGTTCCGATTGTAAGGGAGTTTATTGTTTATAGATTTATAGGTCATATTTTAAGGAATACTAATGGTCTGATAAATATTACTAAACAATGTTTGGGACTAAACTCATCGCTAGTTAATGTTAATTACTATTAATAGGTTTAGAAGTTTACAACAGTATGCACAACATATGTTTGCGTTTATAGCGTTTATAATTCAAGTTTTAATACTTTTTTTAATAGCAAACAAATAGGATATTGGAAATGTAACTGAAAATTATAGAGTAAATGAAAAATCGTTATTTTAAATTATTCTGCGCTAAAAGAATAAATGAAAGTTTTATATTAAAAGTGTATATAAAATACGAACATTAAATCATTTGAGAGTAAAACAAAATTATCTCTACAAACAATTTAAAATTATTTTAAAAAATAAGTGAATTTAAAAGAAGAGTTGAAAATAAAGATCATCACAAAACAGTGCTCTCTAATTGTTTAGTAACAACACTGGTGTTTTGAGAGTTCGTGTGTCCAATTGAAGTGCAAGTGGAACTGGAAGTAGAAGTAGAAGTGGAAGCGGTTGTTAGACTTGATGTAAACATTGACGGATTTAATTCAAATTCTTTTATTAATGCATTGCACTTATCTTCGAACTCTTTTTTTCGTTTTTCTAGTATCAGATATTTTTCTTCGTCAAACTTCTTTCTTACTTCTTCATGACTGCTTTCAAGCTCTACGCGTCGTTTTTCAAGAAGACAACTAAATCTCTGTCTCTCACTCACTGCCTGTTCGATCAATTTTTGTTGAAGTTCTCTCTTAATGCGTGCCAATTCATTCTTATCTTTGTGTTTTTTGCTTAAACTTGTAAATTCATCTTTTGTTTGAGACTCGAGACGTTTCATTAGAGAACTGACCTCTTGATCGTGAAGTGCTTGTAAATGTTGCATTTGGGCGGATTGCGATGAATGCATAGCCTTTTCTACTGCGTTGCACATCTAATATAAATGCAAACACAAATTTATTAATTAGACTTCCCTTCCTTCTCTAACTCTAATTATATTGTATGTTATTGTATACGGTATTTAATTCAGTTCAACTAACATTCAATTAAATAAAACATATTAAAAATGGTCAATCAATAAAATTTGAAAAACAAAAAGCTAGAATAATATTAACGAGTATTAAATCTATGTTTGATTTGAAATTGTCATTTAAATCGTAAGAAATTAATTAATAAATTGAATTATGTTAATAATAAAAACATTGGTAACAAAAATACGTTTCATTTTCCTCATTTGAGAATAACCATTACTAAAATAGTAATTTCATTTGAAATGTTACATTTAAAGTTTATCTTTTCAATTATAGGCAAAATAATAAAAGAGAAAGCAATATTGCTTTTTGTTCACTAACACGTAAGCCTATGTTGACTAATCAGCAATTAGTCAGCCAACTAAACATTATCTAAATAAACTAAACAATTCAAATATTAAATTTTTAATGAAATTATCTGAAATACTCGAGTAAATAATAGTACAAATTATAAAACAAATAAATTTCCTCGATTTAGTAAATTAAAAGGGTTTCTAATATCAGCAAACAAACTTTCGATTAAAATAGATTTCAAGATCAGATTTAAACTGAAAAGAACAGACCATTCATAGAGAGTTACAAAAGTCCTAATATTAGATATTAAGTTCTAAGCTTCAAAATTTGATTCTACTATAATTAGAGACTGGAATTTGGGGACATTGGGGACATTGTCCCCATTTGTCCCCATAATTGACCTAAAATGAGAAAAAATTGTCGATTAAATCCGATGAGTTTTTGGCTCACCAAGAATTTTGAAAATCTTTGGCAGAACACCTAAAATCTAAACATTTTATAACTATGTTTCTAAGAGAAATACACACATTTATGTGTCCCCATTTTTGTCCCCGAAAACTCAAAAATTGTGTCCCCATTTTCCAGTCTCTAACTATAATGTAAGAGCACTGACAATACACACAACGAGAGAAACAGAAGGGAATGAATAGTTAATCCATTCGATCGTTTTTTAAATAAAGTATGCTAGAATTGAATTATAATTATCTTTGAAATAAGTAAAAAAAGTGAAGAGCAATTTAAAAAGACAATAGAAAAGCGCAAATAAAATTAATTAAAAACCATTTACTAAATTGGATTGTTTTGCGAGCGAGTTGTAAGCAAAATGTATGCAAAAATCTTATTAAGAAAAAATTATGCAATTCAGGAAACTTAGATCTCTAAAAATTTATAGTTTTATACGCTTTCAGTAATGATTTATTTTATACAGAAAACACCTTTATTTATAGCAATTATAATCTAGATATCATCATTCAATATCATAAAATATTTTAGTGCATTCCTTTAATAAAAATACATGCAAATTCACATTAAGTAAACTTTAGTTAACTTTATTTGAATTTGGTTTATTTAATTTAAATTTTTAAATTAAATAAACAACTTTTGTTAGTATTGCACAATCAACTGTAAAAGAATTGGGTTAAACATAAAATGCTGAATACTTTGCACTAACTTTAATCATTGGCTATAATGATCACCTATAAATTACAGTAACTATAAAAATCGATCGCTAATTATAAGTAGAGTGGAGTGCATACTGAGCTGAACTTTATGTCTTATAAATCATATTGATATAGAACTTACTTGTTCATTATATTTCTCGTAGAGGTCAAACTCTGCTTTGTACTGTTCTTGAATTAAGCCAACCATAGTTCTTGAAAACGTTTTGTGCAAATCTTCAATCTTTAATTAAATATAACAATAAATAAATAAGTGATTATGAAATGATAAAAAAATGACTTGCCTTGGATTGATGCTCGTTAAGTACACTTTGCAAATCAACTTCACTTCTTCGTTTCATTAAGTGCCTGTAAGATGGCATAGATACTAGGAACTGCAAACTTTGCCTTCGAGAACGAGACGTCCTAAGACACCGGTAGGGATGTGATACAATGCAAAGTAAGGGTAAAGGAAAAGACGGACAAAGACGCAAACACGTTACAATAGCGTACAATTTGATAGTAGGAGATTAAGCTCAACAATTTATTTGCTAATATACTGATAAAATAAACCCTCTATTTATGATAAACCAATCAATACATTACATACCCATCAGCGGATGAAGACTTTTTAGATAATTTCGAGTGAGACTTAACCCACGCTGATTTCTGCTTTTCTTGAGCTTGTGATATCTTTTCCTCTTTTTGCTGAACAATTTCTCTTTCCTTTTCTTTTAATTTTTCATACTTTTTCCTAATAGTCAATAAATCACGATCTATTTTGCTCACTACTTTTTGCACTATTTTATGCTCTTTAATTTTATCTAAACTGTCCGCAACAATATTAGCTTCAGTCGATTCTAGCAATGAAGTACTTTTCTCTAAAACTCCGTCATCCGATAGACTGCGTACAGATTGATTCAACCTTTTGGTTAACGTGTCTTGTCTTAATAATGGCGGCATATTATGTCGATGCACGGGAGACGATGTGTTCGACACTACTATTTGATTTTTTTGAACATTTCCATTCATAGAATCATGTCTCGCAGAGATTGAAGAATTTAAACCATTAGATTCTTTGACTGCAGTTGAAGCTAACTTTGCCATAGCTTTTTCATCATCACATGTCTGTTTTCGGATAAGAATATGATGTTCTGGGGAAACATTTACAGTTGATTTATTGGACTTAAATGACGTTTCACTGGTGTTGGTGAGGGTTGACAAATCATCAATTTCATCGGTTAAGGCTAATAACTGTTTGGCGTGTTTTTCAACCATAGATTGATACGCAATAGGGTTGGCTAAAGCATCAGCTAATTCTGAAAGACCATCAGGAACATAATCCTTTACAGTGATGTGCACAAATAAAGTGGGCATTGATAATGGTTGACCAGATTCATTCCTTAGTGATATATGTCTATATCCGGGACGCAAACCAACAACAGGAAGAATTCTAGTACCAATAAATTTTCCATTTTCCTCGAAAGCCGCTATTCGTAAACACGCCAAGTCTGGTAACACTACTTTTTTAAAAACAAACGGTTCTTCGTCATACACAGGATTAATGCCATTCAAAGGAATAGTTTTAGTTCTCTTTCTTCGAACTGTATCCGCTGGCAAACCATACATATCTACTTCTACGTACGTTCCAACTCGCTTATCAGAAAGAAACTGACCTGATATTATCTAAATTAAATTTTTATTATAATTATACAAATACTGAAATGGTTTAATATAATATACTTTAATGGTAACAGTTCCAGCAATAATACCATCCACAGTAGATTCAGTAAACGGATCGAATTTTCTATCTTGGCGTCTCATAAAATCAGGTTTTAGCAAATAACCACTTCTTCCGTTATATTCAAATATACCCAAATTTAGTTGCATACCAAGATCTAAATTTTAAATATACACCTTTATATAAATATGCTTCAAAACAAAAACGATAAGATAATTCATAATAAAATCACTTTCATTCTGTAAATTGTTTTATTTAATTTTATTCTATCATATGTCTATTGATTAATTTTTAACACAAAATTTTTTATAAAATTCTGATTCAAAATATTTGTTAACCAAAATAACAGAGCACATCCACAATGGATGCAGCACTTCATTAAATTATCTAAATTACTCTCAATGTAAAATTTTAAATGGTATTTAATGAAAATATTATATGTTAAAAAGAACATAAAATAATAATGATTAAAGAGCGAATTTTTACATAAAGAGATATAAAAGAATAAATAGCATATTTTGAGGAAAATTAGAAAAAAGAATATGCATTTATTCTTTTGCATATTTTTCGTATAAAAGCATAATTAAAGAATATTTACTAGTTTTAGCAAAAATTTCATCGATATTTGTTGAATAGAAAGATTCAAGTTTAAAGTTTATGACATTTTACAGTGAAATAGCATGCAATAAAGTTTTAAGGGAAGTAAGTCTGAAGTAACGTTAACATTCATATGTTTAAAATTTTAGTTTAAAGTTGATTTTGAGTTTAAATGTGCTTTAGTTTTAAAAATGGAAAGAAATAAAGTACATATTGTCGAAAAATAAACTTGAAAAATAGGTATATTTATTTGGAAAAATGTTTTTAAAACTAACGGTGAAAACTAATTCTTAGTGATAGAAGAGAAAATTTTACTGTAGAAAATTTGCTTATGTTAATTTCAATCAAATTTGATTATTTTATAAAAGAATATTAAATAATATTTCTCACTTTTTTCGAGAATCTTTATTCGCATATTCAAAGATTTTTTGAGAATATAAATCCGCTCTTTAATAATGATTTTTAAAAATTCACATAACTAAGTTAAAATTTTCAATCTCCAAGAAATTTGGCTGTAAATTTAGGCTGATATTTGTCGAAATTTATATGTATTGAGCAATAAAATATTTTCAAGGAAAATATAACGGTTAAGTTTTAATAATAAAACTTTTTTCAGTCTTAATCTTAACTACATTTAAATTTATAATTTATGATTTAAGAAATATTTTGTTATATAAGCTTATTAATAGAGCCTCAAAAAAGTAGCATTTATTCCATATGAAAATAGCGCTATAAATTGCACTAAAAATTAACGAAAATAGCA